>JAOTOM010001346.1:0-65905 GCA_034440615.1 Ashinkailepas kermadecensis
ATAGTATATTCTGACACACATCAGGGGTTCCATGCTGCTCAAGTTCTGCTTGCATCAAAAGTTGACAAATCGGATCCGCCAGTGTATACACGTGCACGAACGTTGACGTGGTACAAGACGTTGAACGTGAACGTGAACGTTTTGGTAAACAAGAACAAAAATCTGGTAACATAGAAACGGTGGAGGTAGGCTGGGGCCTAATTATGGAATTATGAAATTATGTGGTCAATTATTATTGTATTTTTATTTTAATTAATATTTTTAAAATGGGCCCCTTTGCCAAATAGTGGTCGAAATCCGGTGCTTTTAACCAAAAATAGTGGGAGAATGGGCACTCTCCAAATCTGTTCGACCCCTCCCCTGATGCAATTCCTAGGTACGCCACTGGAGGAGGGGGAGGGGAGGGGGCTGACGCCGAAAACCGAAAGTTGCCCCCCCAAAACCGGTGGGCTAGATCCGCCAGTGGATGACACCACTTTCATTTTCGTACAATGCTTAATTTGGAAGTTACAGGGGCATAAAAGGATCCCAAGACAGGGTGCGAGAATCTGACTGGAAACATAAGAAGCGTTAAGCGACAACAGGTCTTCAGTCAAAGGATTGTTGATGAGTGGAATAGTCTGCCTGTTGATGCCATGGAGAGTCCCTCAATGAATGTATTAAAAAATATGGTGGACAACTTCTTTAGGTTGCAAAATCATGTTTTTGAGTTCTAAGTAGTGGTGGGTGGGGTGATATGTATGCTAAGTAGGTGTGCACTGTGTAGACCCCTTTAAGCAGGTATGTGGATGGGGTCTGAAAATTGTTGGTAGGGCACTCAAGTTACATGTGTTACATGAGGTTGAGTGAATAAGGCTGAATAGGTAAGCTAGATAGACATCGATGAGTGTGGGGGATGTTGGTGAATGTATTTTTGGAATTAGGGATGTGGTGTTGGTTGGGGTGAGGAGTGTCTTTCTGCCAGGGTTAAGGTATCTTCCCTTTATGGACTTAACCTGGATGGGCCCTTGTGGGTCTTATTAAGTCTGATCACTTTATGACTTTATGACAAGTTCTCTTGTATGAATTATCATCAATATTTCGTAGGATATGTATGGCTACGTTTGTCCATGGTACAAAAACATAGCACACATTAATTAGGAATTTAAGGTAAACCCGATCAATTTTTCGCCAAACAAAAACTATAAATTTCCCATCCCTGGGAATGGTTCATATGCCTACCAAGGAGCCAATTGTATAATTGTACACAAATTTGTATTTGTTGAAGATTCAGATTTACTAAGAAATATTAGGTGACACTGTTGTTGGCAAAAGACACCAAACAAATTCTACATTTGTCAACCCATTATTAAATTCGATCATAGGTGATCACATTTTGAGGTAGCAAATATCTCCTTCCACTTTCCCTACCAAACTTCCTTGGCACTTGTGGGGCTGGATATCTCTCATAAAGCCAGGGGCATCCAAGTTCTTATTTTCAAATAACATTTTCACATTGAATATGGACAAAATGGAAATTGGCATTGGCAGGGCACCAAACCAGGGGATCCAAACCCCCACCCACCCAGGATCTCCAGCCACGGGCACTCGCTACCTACCTATTATGAGGATGAACATGGAAATATCACGAACCGAAAGATCAGACCAAACATCTGGTCAGATCAGGCCAGGTTTTGAATTGGAACCAGTTCACCATACCAGTACCAATTGAATGCACTGGCAGATCAAAACCTGGTTTTGCGTTCTCAGTGGGGTGAAGCAAAACTAATTCTCAGATTTGTTTGAATATTTTTCACAAGTTACTAACTCCTTGGATTTGGCATCAAATGTTTCTCGTTTTGCACGCATTGTGTACCATAGTGAAAGACCAATTTTGCTCCGAAGCAGGCTGTTTGGGGGGTGGTGGCTGAGAAGGACCACATCAAAGCCCAGTCTTAGAGCCCACCATTCCTGAACACCCTTTGTCGAGCTTTCGGACCCAGAATTTCTCATCTCTTTTACCCATTGAAGCAGGTAAGTAGCTTGTTCCTACCCCACAATGTCACACAATTTCTTAATTTCAGGAATCAATGGAAACTTTTGAGTGAAACATGTCCCAATCTAGCTCAAAAGTGAACTTGCACAGCAATTTCCTCTGACTGTGCAATGCACTCCACAGAAATGCTTTCGTTCACCTTGCAAAGGCTGCATACCCTGCCTTTCATATGAAAAGAAAGTGCAATATATGGTGATGTCTGACAGAGGCCTGCCCTATTCATGCATATTTCAGACAGGTCATAGAGCTGTTCAAATTGAATGACTTACCGATGGGTATAGCTGCCGGTTGGACAGATCATCCAGACTTGCATGTAAATAGCTACCGACACCGTTACCGATGGACAGAGCTACCGACACCGTTACCGATGGACATAGCTACCGACACCGTTACCGATGGACATAGCTTCCGACACTGTTGCCGATGAACATAGCTACACACGCTGTTACCGATAGACATAGCTACCGACACCGTTACCTATGAACATAACTGCAGTCGCCGTTACGGATGGACATAGCTACCGACACCGTTACCGATGGACATAGCTGCAGATTGGACGGATCATCTAGACTTGCGTGAAGCTCACCGTTTATTTCATTGTTTCCTTATTTTAATCACCATGTGTTTGGGTCGTGGCTAAAATATGATCCGTTCATTTCTTTTGGGTCTTTGTTGTTGACATCTTCATGCTGTAGAACGTTTGACCTTCTGCACTCAGTTATCATGCACACATTGAACCTGTCGTGAACATGTCAGTATATGTAAGCATGTGTAGCTTATGTGAAACGTCATCCCGGGAATACTTCCGTTATGTGGGGCACCCAAGTCGGAATGAATGGGCAGAACTACCAAGGCGCCAGAGTTCCACTAGGGTGCTACCTGGTAATGATGGGAACAAACCATTATATGAGCAGTGCAGCTACGCACCTATATTGACTCGATGAAACGGATGAGGATGGGACAATGGATTATAGGCTTCTCTAAGCTGGGCGAGCAGCGTCTCGGCTAAACAGAGCAGTCTGTGATGACGTCAATAATGCAGAGGCCGAACCAGAGCAATGATTGCCATCAGATGAAGTTAAAAAGCCGGGTTATTGGGCCAACATACTGAAAGGACATTAAAGAATATCTCTTTTTTAACAGAATGACCTGCACAACTTTGTTAATGCGAAATTGCATGAACTTGGTAGCTTCCAAACAGGATTTGTGGATCTACCAGTTGGCTCTGGCAATTTTTTGTTGGGAGCTGGGCCTAATGTTGTTTGAAGGTTCTGATAGCATTTTTGGAAATCATTACTCTTTTGTCAGATGTATTTGATCTCACACCATTTCGTTTCATCAAGAAGCTATTGGATGGGGGTATTGCACTGGTCCAGTGCCACCTGGCTTTGTTACTGGTTTATAACCACAAATATCAAACCTTGACTTCCATCATGGACGAAAGTAGTTTAAAGAATGATTGGAGCCTCACCAATGCTCAAGTGGATTCCCTGTGAAACATTGGGAAAGGGCTGCACGTAAGCTCGCCAATTAGGTACAATTAAGACACTGAGGAAAATTTTTTGTTGTCTTTTTGCCCCCCCCCAAAAAAAAAACGAATTTTTGGACCATATAAATAGTGGCCGAAATCTGAGTCGATTTTCTGGGGAGATGGAGTCCGGTCTCCCATACAGAAGACCTGTGCCCGTTACGATCAGAGCACGCACCAGCGTACTGAAGGACCCGGGGACCTGGGTACCCCTTATGGACGAATGCTCTGCTTTCATAACCTGAAAACGTGACAATGAAGGCGAAATCCAACCCCGACTCGGTATGCTTGTTGTCAAAAGCAAAGACTTTTTGTGAAGTTAGAAATTTGCCCCTTCCCCATTCAACAACGAAATACAGGAAGCTTTGCGAAGCCTGGCCCCCTCTTATACATCATGGATGAATCCCTAGGACTGTACAACGGGTGCTGTATTAAAATATGTCCTCATTGAGGGTTTGGCGAACATTAGAGGGACTCTAGTCCCCTGTAATGGCAGGATTCTACCTGGTAAGCAGAATTCCCGTGACATTAACAATAACAACAAGAGCATTAATGTCATTGGAAATAAAACAAAGCAGGCAAATCAAAGCATGTTCCATGCAGGCTGGAATATTTTCTGCATCTATATTTCAGTGTATGCATCAGATTTGTATTACCGGAAGCAAATTATTGCAGGAATAAATGCCAGCAAATACGAACTCATTGACCGTAGTTAGTCGTGTGAACCGCTAAAGTTGGGTTGGATCATTGCCAATCAACACCTTTCAGCCATCCTGTCGGAAAAGAGGAGGATAATTTACAAAGAGATCCAAATGGTCTGGATTTGAGTTGCTGCCGGTGCTGTTGCCCCGGGCCCTGTGTCGCCACGGCGTCATGACTGGCCGTGTGTGTGCTCGACAGGCCGTGGTCGGCAGCAGCATTCATGCAGGCCAAGTGGCGAGTCGGCTGAAGCGCCGACCAGTACCGTCTGGCCAGCCGCGTCGACCCAGCTCGGCACACCGCCGTCAGGGCCATGTTCTCGCGCTCGCCGGTGTCGCTACCGCGTGCCTCGGTCGGCGGCCGCTCGCCGGACTCGGAACGCGGCAGGCCGCACGATGAGTGCGACTGGAACATGCCGGCTTACTTACGCCAGGGCCGTCACCTGGGCAAGATTGAGGGCCAGCTGGTGCAAAAGGAGTGTTGGAGGATGAAGGAACGGGTAGGTCTAGTGATGACCGATGCCGGCCTGTGGCTGGTGTCATCTGGCCAGCAATTAGGCTTGTTGTGGGCTGTGAAGGCCTCTGTCCGGATTGACCCGTCACGTGGCATAGTCGGCTGCAGCTGTACCCATGCTATCTTTGAATATCACCCAGCTGTACCCATGATATCACCCAGTCGTGGTCAGATTATTGCGCTGCATGCTTGGTGCGCTGCATGCTTGGTACATTACCACATTATAGCCAGCTATTCTTTTACATCACATTCATCTTTTGCACAGTACTATTGTGTTCATGAATTACTCCAGCACACCGTGTATGAGGTGGGAGTGATTTTTAGAGGCGTGCCGGATCATGAAGGTCATTTGCGCCGCCACTCCGTGTATCTAGTCTAATGCGCCGTGTATCTGGTCTAATGCGCCGTGTACGCGCTCCGGTTCCGCTCATGGGCGCAAAATGACTGGGTAGCCTGGCGTACCCTCAAGCACTAAACCAACATCACCACCACTACCAGCTGGACCCGCTATGTATCCGCTCTCGATCCACGGTGGATGCAGCGTATCAGGCCTGACCCGCTACGTGTCCGCTCCGACCCGCCGTATATCCACTCTTAGTCCGCTACTTATCCACTTCCGACTCGGTGGGTACTGTGTATCGAGTTTAGCTCGCCGCGTCTGCTCCTACCCGCCACATGTCCTCTACTACCCGTCATATGTCCGCTCCTACCCGCCACTTGTCTGCTTCAACTCGCTGCGAGTCCACTCTGACTGACTGCCTGTACCCAGATGAAGACCGTGAGTGTGGCGCTGGTGTTATGCCTCAATATCGACGTCGACCCGCCGGATGTGCTCAAGACCAGCCCCTGCGCCCGCATGGAGACCTGGATCGGTTAGTGGGACGATCCGAGCCGAACAATGTTGTGGGATCTTCCCGACTCCATTGTTGCCGGATTATTCGTGGCTATCGTCAAGAGTTAGTAACAACCTTTGTATTACCTTTGTATAACCTTTGTATTGTCCACCTATGCACGAACGATCGATCTTCCTTTCGGCAGGAATTGCATTGATGCGAATATTGCATAAAATTCATGGAAAATAGGCTGTCTAATGACACTCGAGTACGTTTTCAGCATGTTTTGAAATAAATACTTAGGTGACGGAGTTGCCATCTCCTTTGGAATGACCGTTTATCTTTATTAGGGGTGCCTAATTTTTTACAATTATTATTTCAATAATTTGCCTCTGATATTTTCACTTCGGCAACCAAGGTATGTTTGTTGTAATTATTTCGGAAATTCTAATACGTATTTATATGCGTTTTACTGTCTGCTTTAACCTGTCGCTACTCTTCGCCCGCGACCAATCGTCGTGAGAGATTGGCGACGCTACATGACTCAACGGTCGACGTGTCGTAAAACCAATAACCAACCAGGAATGGCAATGTTATGGCTCCAGTGCAGAGCAGTGTTGTCTTAAACATGGAATTGAGCTTCTATAAGGAGCTATAATTTATCAGATAACGATCGAAAAACATAAGCAAAATGTGTACCAACATGCTCCAAAAGTTCGTAACGCCTGCTGCTACATCGCACACCTACAACTAAGTGCTATGTTGATTTGTGTTTTATTGTGTCCTTGTGACAGAGACATCCAATGATGTTTCCTATCGCTCACCATTGTTGTGAGAGCCTACCAAAGTATGTGCGGTGGTGGGTGTATGTATGCTAAATAGTTGTCCGGATTACCTACACCACCACCACTGAGGTGTGAATTTGTCATCTGATGTCGGCGCTGGTGCCCTTGGAGCCGCCGACAGGAACATCTGCTTCACAGACCCGAGAACCACCACCAAGGTAGTGATGCCGGTGACATGACCCTCTGCTTCACAGACCCGAGAACCACCACCAAGGTAGTGGTGCCGGTGACATGACCCTCTGCTTCATAGACCCGAGAACCACCACTAAGGTAGTGGTGCCGGTGACATGACCCTCTGCTTCACAGACCCGAGAACCACCACCAAGGTAGTGGTGCCGGTGACATGACCCTCTGCTTCACAGACCCGAGAACCACCACCAAGGCGCTGGAGCTAATTGCAGCCAACTTACAGCAGCAGTATTTGCGGTGGCAGCCGAAGGCCAGGTGGGTGCCATCGGCCGGTTCAAGACCAGGTCAATGCTGGCGGGCCAATGTTGTGCAGGCTGCCTTTAGCAAACCTAAAACAAGTGTCACATTAGACAACTCAAGTGCACTTGGGAGCTGGAAATTATGGGTGGATAAAGACCGGGTGAAAGAGAGCTAGTCTAAGAATGGATCAATTTGGTGCTGGATGAGGGTTGTTACAGTTGGTCTAAGAATAGATCAGGGTTGCGCTCGACCAGGGTGGCTACATCTGGTCTAAGAATGGATGGGGATGATCAGGGTGGCATAGGTAACCCAGGGTCAGGTGATAGTGTCACATCTGGAGAAAACCATTGGCTTTTGGCCTAAGGAAGTGTCTTATGGCAGCTGTACGAAACCAGTGATTATGCAATGCGGAGCTTGTTAAGTGAGTCATGATCCCACCACCCATTCTGGCTCAAACGACACGATTATAACACCAGCTCTAGTGGGCCGTCAATGCACCAACACGGTCAGGATTGATCGTCTGGCTGCCAGCTATGCTTGTCAGGCCAGTGAACTACTGAATCCAATCCATCGACAAACGGTTTCATGTGGTTGCCCGGAACAGCGTACAACTCAAGATAAAACAGCGTGCACAGTGGACAACTCAAGATAAAACTTGCCAGAAATGCATATCTCGACAATTTGCTTATGTCATATTTGTGGCGCCATTGCATCAGCAAATGCTTGAAGCACACCAGGTCACAGTTTTGTAATGCAAATTTTCACAAGATTTGATATAGTAACAAGTCCATGAACGTGGACAACATTATGTATGGAAAAAGACCGTGTACATGTGCACAAGTGTTGGGAGTTTGACGACTGATAAAGCTAAGCTGCATTCTAAAACACTGGGCAAGTAAGATATGAAGTGATAGCAGATAATATTCTCAGTGCGTCAAGCAATTAAAAAAGGCATATAATGATTCACAATATGCCATCTTTTATCAAACAATGAGTCGTTACAATAGTCGTTCAACTTTTTAGTACCTCTCAGTTCGAATAAGGTTTAAAAACGCACAACAGCACACAACCAGAGACCAATCCCAATGAAATCGGGGATCCCTTTGACGATTTTTAGTACCATAAGTTTCAGCTGCACCAAGCTGCTCCAATACCGGTAGTGATCAATTGTATCCCAGTAGGCCTCGGTGCGGTGCGGTGGCCAGCCTGGGCGGCACGGGGAAGCCCGAGCCGGACGCCGCGACGCGCCGGCTAGCGGGGTGTTCTGACCGGGTAACCTGATCCAGCGGTCGCTATGCCAAAAAACCTAACTGGCGAGGCGACTAAGTTGAGATAGGCACGAATAGCGTTTCCCATGCCAGGAAGCTGTCCTTGCCTGTAAGGATCTGGTCAGTGTGGTTGGATTTTGTGTACAGTGAACATTGAGGTTTGCATCAGCAGAGAGGAATTAGTGGACTTGTTAACCAGTGCAAAAGCGTTTGGGCGTGGAAACTATTATGCTCATCTGCTTAATTATAGTTTGCTGTTGGTTATGGAGGAAATCCCTCGGGGCTATCTCCCGAGTGAGTTGTCGATTGTGGAAATGAAAAAGGCGACCGACTTGATCGCCAAGAACTTAAAAGTAAATTAGGTTAAGTGTAAGCGAGCCCAGGATAAATTCAGACGTCAGTTTGCAACTTATCTTTCGGAAGACGAGGTGTTCTCCGTGTCCCTGAAGCGTGGTGACCACGTCGTGAGTCATGATGAAGCCAAGACCCGCCTTGATGACGAGGCCGTGGAGGGAGTGCGAGGGCGACCAGCTAGATTTTACGATCAGCTCAGCGCCCGTTCTCAGCGGCGGGCGTCCTCAAGAGTTGCTCAACAGCACAGTTATCTGTAGCTCCTGGAGACGCAAGCCAAAGTGCTCGTGCTGAGGGCATGAAGGACGCGGCTTTCGTGCTGCTACAGGTGGGGGCATTACCGAATCGGCCCAGCAAGATTCGCCGGGTTCTCAGAAGCTCTAAAGTTAGTCGACCTGAGTGCGTGTCAGGAGAGCGGGCGCTGGCAATGTGTCAGCTGACTTGTCTGCGCACGGCTACCGCATGATCCGCCGAGTGACGAATAATGGGGCGAAGTCGGACATCCTGGGGGACGAGTGGTCTAGGGGTAAGATGCTCGTCTCACAATCGAAAGATTGTAGGTTCGAGTCTCACCTGTCGCTACTCTTCGTCCGCGACCAATCGGCGTGAGAGATTGGCGACGCTATATGACTCAACGGTCGACGTGTCGTAAAACCAATAACCAACCAAGTCGGACATCCTGCTCGCCTAGGAATGGTGCATGAGGCCAAAGTACCGTGCTATCTGGCAGCCAACAGCATGCAATTCACCTAGACGTCAGCTGAGGTGACTGCAGGCTCTCCTGGATCATACGACGCAGCGGCTGGTGGCATGTCTGCCGTCTGTCGCCCGCACCCACTCAACTTCACCTGCCGACCAGCCGTCGACGACGTCATCCAGCACCTGAGCTACGGCCGTGATTCACGTCAAATGGGGATTTGACGGGGCCACAGAGTAATCGGTATGCAAACAGATGGGAGGCGTGATGAAGCCGCATAACAAAATCTGTTCTGTACCACCCTGGTGCCTTTGCATTTGATGGTGGGTGGCACTTGCGTCTGGACCAATCCAACGCGGTTTTCATCCCATTTCTGCCGGCCGTTGCGAATCCAGTAGAAGCGCGTGACAGCAGAGGCCTCCCGGAAAGAACGAGACAATGTTGAATCCGAGATACGTCTGCTGAGGCCGACCTACTTCACCGCAACAGACCGTACCAGTCTCTAGAGTGGCGTACAATCTTCAACTCACCATGTTTGACGGCAAGGTGGCGAATGCTCTGACCAACACCGGCAGCATCATGACCTGCACCATATGTGGGTGGACACCTCGTCAGATGAGTCTGCTGCCGCGGCTCACCTGCCTGCGAGGGTACATGTCAGCTCGGTCTCTCAACTATGCATGCTTGGATTCGATGTTTTGAGTGCCTTCCCCACATTTCTTACCACCTGGAGGTCAAAGCGTGGGCGGTGTCTGGGGAAGAAAACAAGATGCGTTTGAAAGAAGGGAAGAATAAATTACACCAACAGTTCTGGGAAAGACTGGGTCTTGTCGTGGATCAGCCACGTGCGGCTGGTTCGGGTACGTCTAACGACCGGAACACGGCTCGACGTGGCTCTGGGTACCAAAGGTCCGAGGTTCAACACTCGCACCACTCAGGATATTTCCAAGTCCCTCGATCCACCGGCGATGCAGTGTGTGCGGCGCCATTAGCCGTGATCGTGCATAAAGTGCGTCGAAAACCACCCAATAAACAACAGCAATCGGCTCGACGTGCCTTCAGAGACCCAGATTATATTTGTGTGTCATATCTTAGCGATATATTTTGGCACTTTCATAATTTCAGTCACTTTGGACAAGATCTTGGATCTATTCTACGTAGCAAATATTACGTCACATTTTCAGTACAGAATGCTCGAACAGCAGATACTAACTAATAATTATCCAATATGTGAGCGTCCATGGACTTCGCTTGTGACATCATTATGATGTCACCATGAATGACCGGACGTAGATCCTTTAAAACAAGGTACACTAGGTACTCATGTAGGTGTATGCAAAATTTGAACTGTCTACTTCAATTGGTTCTCGAGATATTTCGCCGATGCAAAATGAGGGGAGCGCAATATTCCCTTCCCTGTAGCAGGTATGACCTCTGACATTCCTGGGTTAACGAATCTTTAAGGCGTTAGAGCTTCTCCATATGTTCCAAATTTGAAGCTCTTTCGATTCAGACCCAAATTGCTCCTGCAACTAGCATACTTTGTCCGCAATGATTTCTGGCCAGTTGTTCCCTCGAGTTATCAGTGTGCAATGCTATTGGCCCTGAATTCACTGAGGAGCTGGAGCAGTCATGCTGCATCACTCTATAACTTGGTGCATGCTTGTCAGGTATAAACACGCGCTGGACCCGACCACCGAGGAGGTGAAGAAGCTGTGCACGTCGCTGCGTCGTAACGCTAAGGAGGAGCGCATTCTGTTCCACTACAACGGTCACGGCGTACCGAGGCCCACACAGAACGGCGAGATCTGGGTCTTCAACAGGGTAAGCACGTCATTGCACTCATCTAGGAGGTTACTCTGTACAGCGACTGACAGGTGTACCGCGTGGCTCAGTGTTTGATGCACACTTAGATCGTTCGGTGCTTGTTGTATGTAACACAGTAGGTGGTTTTTATACACAGTAGGTGTATAATACATACTTATACACAGTAGGTGTTTTTTTTTATTGACGCTCCATACAATGATTCAGAAGTTTGAAATTATACGTATTATATTTCGGGCACAACCCTTGGTCACATACATTTGGACAAGTGACATTGTACGAAGCGTACGAAGCATTGAAAAATTGCCAGAGTATAAATATCCTCACACATGAATGTTATACAAGAACACTACCATGAATAGCTGACACACATACAATTTACTATGACAATAGACGCAACACGTTCACCGCACTGAACGCCAGGACGAATAGTTCCTATTTAACGTGGGTCTAAACTCGCGAATGCACATCGACTCAGTGATTTTGCCCTCCTAGTCTGGCCCATTCGTTCTGAGAGAACCCGAAATTATGTGCATACATATCTCGAGAAACGCGTTATTTAAAAAAGCACGTGACTACCACACTACCCATCCGTGAACTCCTTAGGCGAACAAAGTGTCTGGTAGCGTAAGCGCTGTTCGAGTCTCATCACAGCGGCGAGCAGTCGCTAACCTGGTTTGCGAGCTGGGTGCCCTCCTCTCATTTCTGGTAGCGTGCAACTCGATGACGAAGGCCATCTTAGCGACATCAATTCGCTTGGAATGTTAAAATAAGAGACAAATTTGATCAAATGTTTGCCAGTGTCCCATTGCCCTGGAATTATCAAACGTAAGTGGAAGGCAACTCGTAGTGGAAGATTGTTTCGATCTCCAATAAAGAGTTTTGACCTAAATTGTGCTTCATATAGTTAGACAAAGTTCTCAAATTCCTGCAGTTGGGTGGAAATTGACACCTAACACAGCTTTTACTTACATCGCGTCCGATGTCCTTTCTACAACCTTATACCGGCCATTCATTAATTGTGCGTATGCTAGAGGATAGGATCGTGCAGGATGCATCCAGTTTTTCTGGGTTGTAGATATTGCTTCCAAAAATGCTTGCCTATGTGTTTTTATTCACATTTTTGTTTTTTATTCACACATGAAAATGGTTCCCTCCATCAACGAAATTCAACAGCTCTAATTAGGATTCAGCATTTCATTTGTCTCGAAGTGTACGTCTAGGTATCTCCGTCTTGCATTTTCCCCATTACTGACATTGTTTTCTTTCTTCGGACACCTAACTCAAAATGAATTTGAAAGCACTAGTTCGATAACATTAAAATGATATCGAAGCTCAAAAGCTACCAGTTTGGTCGTTCCCGACCTTTGGTTTAGTTGAAAAGTAAATATATATTATAATTATCGCATTTGAACGCCACAATATTCCTCTCGTAGTACTGTTTTTTGTCGACATAATTGGAGATCTTGACATCTTCGCGTAAAAATCTCCCCATGCAAAAATCAGCGTTTCAGAATACCGTTCATTGTCGATTTATAAATGCACCATCGGGAGAGGCCTACACACAGGCCAACTTCCAGGTAACTAGCTATTCGGCCGTCAACCATTGCCCGCAATTACCTTTGTTCTGGTCAGTGTGTGCCCGACACTCATAGCCTGCATCGCATGGCGGCCATTGGCCGTCACGCCCATGTGTTGAGCGCGCCGAGCGTCACAGTGACCTCTGTTGGTGACCGCGACGCGTGAGACAGCGCTGACCTGTGTCGACAGAACTACTCCCAGTACATCCCGTTGTCTGTGTACGAGCTGCAGACGTGGATGGGCGCGCCATCCATCTACGTGTACGACTGCTCCAGTGCCGGCCAGGTGGTCGACTCGTTCAACATGTTCGCCAGCCAGCGTAAGGTGAGCAGTGCCGGCGTCTCCTTCCGACACCACCAGCTGCACTGAGAACTCGACGGCGTGCTGCCACCGTTGTCATATGACCCACCTGAGAATGTGTTCTCAAGTTAATTCTTTGATATGTAGCGATATGACGGAATGCTGTCTGCAGGCTGAATATCACTCAATCTCGGAAGGCGGTACCGCTTCGCTTAGCAGCTGCATCCAGCTGGCTGCGTGCGGTGCGAAGGAGATTCTGCCCCAGCACCCGTCTCTGCCAGCCGACCTCTTCACCTGCTGTCTCACCACGCCCATCAAGATGGCGCTCAGGTCAGCCGACCACCACTACAACGTAGCGGGTGTGAAATCAAGTGTATTATCAGTATTTATTTTACTTTTGCAAGCTTCAGTTTTCACATCGCAAGTTACAATGGCAACGAGCATGAGCCGTTCCAGTTTCCCTTGACATATGGACGGCGATTTTTTCCTTCTATCTGCGCGAACTCCATCGTCAAGAAACGCCACTGTAATAAATGCACTGTCCAGTTACCATCCAGCCTGCCGCCTTATCATGCTCCTACTTCATACTCAATTACCAATGCATTTTGCAGTCTAATTGTGAGGCGGAATGGGCGCCAAATGACCCTGCAGTCGGCGCGCCCTTAAACCCAAATAATCAATCAATCAATGTGAGGCGGAAGATAGCACCAAGCAGATTAGTTTTCACTGTGAAATCAAGATTGTGAATTGCGACTACTCCGATGGCAGTTGGCTACATGACCACTGCAGTCGATGCGCCCCTAAACCCCAATAAACAAACAAACCCCGATGGCAGTTGATACGGCACCGGCCAGCGTCGGTCTCCCTTGTGACAATGCTTGGTTTGAATTCCCACATATGGTCGCGATTATCTCCGAACTGAGGTAGCTTGCTGGCCACTGGCCAGATCAGCCAGGGATCTGGCAATGTGGCTGTGTCGGGATTTTTTGGCAACAGGCTTTTATATCCTTTCGTTGAGGATGAGTAAGTAGGCAATTGTCCACACAGCGGATTCTGAGCAAATTGTGAGTAAATAGTTTATGAATTTATCCACTTGGTTTGGAAATGGATTACTATACACAGGTTTGGAATGACATACTTGTCATCAACGTTTGATTTGAAAGTTTGTATTACTAACTGAATTCGCTGTCATTCAATGAGTGTGCACAACATTAAATGACGTCATGCAACGGCACGGTCGGCTGGTGATATTGTCGGTGCAGATCGGCTGGTGCTGCTGCTCCACAGGGGTGATAATGCTGGTGCAGGTCGGCTGGTGCTGCTGCTCCACAGGGGTGTTATTGCCGGTGCAGGTCGGCTGGTGCTGCTGCTCCACAGGGGTGCTACTGTCGGTGCAGATCGGCTGGTGCTGTTGCTCCACAGGGGTGATTGCCGGTGCAGGTCGGCTGGTGATGCTGCTCACCCCCGCAGTGGGGTCAGCCTCGTTACTCGGCTGGCCAGGGAATTGGCGCTCCCTCGGGGTAACACAGCCCCCCCCCCCCCCCGATAAGGGGTGTGGAAACACGAAGGTGCTTCAGGGGACGAGTGGTCTAGGGGTAAGATGCTCGTCTCGCAATCGAAAGATTGTGGGTTCGAATCTCACCTGTCGCTACTCTTCGCCCGCGACCAATCGGCGTGAGAGATTGGCGACGCTATATGACTCAACGGTCGACGTGTCGTAAAACCAATAACCAACCAACCAACCATTCCTCGGCCCTAGATTTGAGTCTGCAGTCCACAGCTGGCACAATATCTCGATTGGTCTGTGTCTGATGACCCTATGGGTAGTGACCATTTTCCAATCTGGATCACATATCGAGGGAACACAACACCGAATACCAGACCCCAGCGGTGGAACCTACGCAATGCTGACTGGGATATATTTGAAAGTCAACCCAAGGATGTATTCTCTACTCCATCTGAACAAGAACCACGCTCAATAGATAGCTTTTCATCGCTGCTCCTGGAGGCAACAACAGGGTGCATCCCGAAAACGCCCGGGGTCCCCCCGTCGAACCCCTGTCCCATGGTGGACCACAGAGTGTCGAGACGCCATTCGGGCATGACACCGTGCATTCAAAATATTTAATCGCGATATTACCCCAACCAATCTAATTTTGTTTCGTAAGGCGAGAGCGAAGGTATGTCGGACCATTTCGGAAACCAAGCGCGAATCGTGGAAGGCCTATGTCAATACCCTGAATCGGTCTAACTCCTCGTGACAGGTATGGCCTCGAGTTATAATAATTTCCGGTGCATGTTGTTCAGTCCCTCTCCCTGTGTTACGGATAGCAGACCAGGATGTAAATCACCTTGCGGAAGTTGCGTACGAGATTGGTCGTGCTCTATCCCAAAAAGTCGAGGCAGCACTGCTCATCCTGAATTCTTACGCCACAAACCTGTATGCGAGTTGACGCCAGTTGATTTTACCACCTCCATATACCATTCATACAATCGCCGTTTTACCATGCAAGAACTAACTTTCGCCATCGTATCCCTCCGGACGACGTCCTAGGGGCCGGACGGTATCAATAATGACATGCTGAAGCGCCTTCCGCCCTGCGCTCTTGTCTGCCTTCTCGCCTCTTTCAACTCCTTGTGGGTCGGCGGACATTTTCCCTCCTCTTGGCGAGAGGCTATTGTGATCCCTATTGTGAAACGAGGAAAGACTGGCCGTGGCCCCTTGCATTATCGCCCCATCTCGCTGACATCATGTCTTTGTAAGCTCATGGGACGTATGATAAATGTTCGTCTCAGCTGGGTTCTGGATAAAGAAGGCATCCTCACAGGCTCGCAGTGTGGGTTCAGGAAAAATCGTAGTGCCCTAGATCATGTTTGACGACTAGGCACAGAAATAAGACACAACTTCATGTAAAATAGCCACATAGGAGCAATTTTCTTTGACATTGAGGCTGCTTATGACACTGTGTGGCGATACGGAATACTGAAGAAATTGTGGAACCACGGGATGCATGGACCTATGGGAACCTTTTTACAAAACTTACTGTGTGACCGTACCTTCCGTGTCCGCGTGGGAAATCATATGTCTCCACGTTTTGTCCATGAGAACGGTGCCCCACAGGGAAGCGTACTAAGCGTTGCGTTGTTCGCAATTTTGATCAATGACATTGAAAACGGACTATCACCAAGTATTAGAAGGTCACTTTTTGTTGATGACTTGGCTATTTGGTCATGTGCGGCACGAACACCATCCATGGAAAGACAGCTACAGATGGTCGTAGCCTGTCTTGAAAAGTGGACCATTATAACGGCGTTCGATTTTCTACTTCTAAAACGGTGGCTGTCCACTTTTGCGGAGGGGACGAGTGGTCTAGGGGTAAGATGCTCGTCTCACAATCGAAAGGTTGTGGGTTCGAGTCTCACCTGTCGCTACTCTTCGCCCGCGACCAATCGGCGTGAGAGATTGGCGACGCTACATGATTCAACGGTCGACGTGTCGTAAAACCAATAACCAACCACTTTTGCGGACGTCGTCGGCACTGTCCAGAGATGGCAGTTAAGTTGTATGACCAGCAAGTACCTGTGAAGCCAGCGGCTCGCTTTCTCGGCGTCATTCTGGACAACCGGCTATCCTACCGCGACCATCTGAACACATTGCGAGATAGGTGCTTCCGAGCAATGCATATTATGAAATGTGTTTCACGAACTGACTACGGAGCTGACAGAACAACGCTTTTAATGTTATATCGATCTCTTATCCGCTCGAAGCTCGATTATGCATCTTTTATATATGACGATGCCAGAAGCTCCGTGAAACGGAAGCTTGCCACAGTACACCACACAGCATTGTGGATCGCCACAGGGGCATTTCGGACGTCACCAGCTGCGAGTATTTTGGCAGAGGTCCATGAGCCATCCTTGGCAAGCAGATGTGAGAAGCTGGGACTCCGGTACGCAATAAAGATGAGGAAATTTCCAGCGCATCCCACCTACAAATCTGTTTTTTTCCACACCGCATGCTGTCGATTTTCCGTGGGCAAAGAGGTGAAGAATGCTATGACTCTGCAGTCGATGCGCCTTCCCCCCCCCCGTCCCCCGACGACCATTTTGCGTCAGAATCCGCTCGCTACTTCCAGAGGCCGAAATCCCACTACGAGGTGTGGCGAGGATGAAATACATGCAAATTCCACCATGGGAATTCGCCTCACCCAAAATTGATGTGTCCCTCGCGACTGTCAAGAAAGGGCATACTGTCCCAGAGCTTTTCGGAGCAGAAGCTCTAGAGCCACTATAATTTTATCGCTCCTACTCTCATGCTGGGCCCGACTCACTGACGGGTCCAGGACAATCAATGAAACTGGGTGTGCATTCGTATGTCGGACAGCAACGAGATCGTTTAGCCTACCACCACATGCCTCTGTGTACACTGCTGAGTTGGTTGCGATCATTAACCCTCCCCGTCTTTCCGGTCATATCCTCCGGTCATATCCGGTCTCGGGGGGTTGATACAACCCCCACCCTCTAATCTCCAAACTAAGCTTCGCACGAAAACGAAAGAGATGTCATCGGAAAGCGCTCGACAAGTAGGTCCCCGACACCCCCCCCCCACAAAATTGTATCCCCCCAAAAGTGACGTCACTAGGTGGCCTAGGTTTTCACAACCTACATCATGTGTTTGGCTCTGGGGAGTTCATTTTGGGGAGATTGAAATAAAAAATATTTGGAATCAGAAAGGGAATGCGAAATCGACCATGCCCCTGGAATTTTTTCCCACCCAATTTTTGTTCTCAAAATTTTTAGTTCTCCATTTTCTTTAATTTTTATTTTTCTAATAGGTAGAGCGGACTGAAAAACGTTGTTCGAAGTCAACTTGCTCTCATACAAAAAATGCTTACTTTAACCAGAATCCTAGCTTTTAGCTCTAATGGGCAAATATGCAAAACTAGTAATCAAAAACGGAAAAAAAATCATCATGTGCGTTTTGTTTCATCCCTAAAGATAAGCAAACGCTCAAAGTTTCATTAATATATCTTTATCCGTTAAAGCGTGACGACTGGTTGAACTTTTTTGGAGGTTACCTCACTTGACCTTGACTAACTCGTTGACCCTAGATGACCTGACCTCAGAATTTTTACACACATGCCAAATTGATGTGGGAAAAGGTATGCCAAATTTCGGCGCGCTGCCGCGCGCCGTTCTTTCCCTATCCGCGGAATACCTTAGAGGGGGAGGCGCATATGACCCCCCCCCCCCGAGACGGCGCGGGTTAAGGCCTGATGTTTTATTGAGGTTGGAGGCGAAGCCCTACATCTTATTATAACTGACTCGTTGAGTAGCCTTAGGGCTCGTCCATTCACCCATCAAACCAGTTTGCCCAAGATATCCTAGTACGATTGACGGAATTGGGCAAAGCAGGTAAGAGGATTATCCTCTGTTGGGTGCTGAGCCGTACCGGTATCACCGGAAATGAGCTGGCCGACGCTGCTGCCAAGCGTGCCTCGCAGTCACATAGGACTGGAGCTTTGCCCCTCCCCGCCAGAGATTACTACTCAAAAGTGAATGCTTTCCTCCTAGGAAAGTGGCAAGAAAGCTGGAATCATCAGGTTTTGAACAAACTTCGATCCATAAAACCAGTTCTGGCACCGTGGACGTCATCGCTGAGAAAAATGTAGGCGAGAATAGGTGATTCTGGCACGCCTGCGCATAGGGCACACATGCAACGCACGGTTACCTTCTGAGAGGGGAGGCGAAGCCACGCTGTTCCCGATGTGGTTCACATATGACGGTTCGCCACATACTGTTTTCTTGTCCCCAACTTCACAGTGGAACGAAGGCGTCACTTCGGTTCCAATTTCGATAAATTATCGTACTGTGATGTCTTAGGTGACAATTCAAAGGTCGTCCAAACGGGTCAACTATATCGATATATGTCGGCTGCTCGGATACACGTAATATATCCATTCAAAAAATAGACCCATGCCGCTAAGCGGAATGCTATGAAAAGTGAGATATGGGCACAACATAACCAGTAGCAGTTGATGACAGAGGTGATATTGCCGGTGCAGGTCGGCTGGTGCTGCTGCTCCACAAGGGTGATATTGCCGGTGCAGGTCGGCTGGTGCTGCTGCTCTACAGGGGTGATATTGCCGGTGCAGGTCGGCTGGTGCTGCTGCTCCACAAGGGTGATATTGCCGGTGCAGGTCGGCTGGTGATGCCGCTCCACAGGGGTGATATTGCCGGTGCAGGTCGGCTGGTGATGTCGCTCCACATGGGTGATATTGCCGGTGCAGGTCGGCTGGTGATGTCGCTCCACATGGGTGATATTGCCGGTGCAGGTCGGCTGGTGATGTCGCTCCACATGGGTGATATTGCCGGTGCAGGTCGGCTGGTGATGTCGCTCCACATGGGTGATATTGCTGGTGCAGGTCGGCTGGTGCTGCTGCTCCACAGGGGTGATATTGCCGGTGCAGGTCGGCTGGTGATGCTCCTCCACAGGGGTGGCTGCTGCCAGTGCAAGTCAGCTGGTGATGCCCCTCCACAGAGGTGATATTGCCGGTGCCCTTTGGCATTTTGCATGGGCAAAGCACGAAGGTATCGCCACAGGGTTGCTTGTCTCATTTTTTTTTTTTGGAAGATATGGTAATACGTCCTATATGTGGCCTCTGTAATTTCGACAGTCAATTAGAAATACAAAGCTAAGTAGACGGATCTGCCTTCCTGCATCTGCATCTGCGTGACAAGTGTGAACTTGTCGGTTGATGTTTCTTCTCAATCCGTACTTCTTATTAAATATTTTATTCGTTGTGCCGGTAATTTAGGGCATTTGGCGTTTGCGCTTCCACAGGGTACTTTACTTCTTGTTTATGGCCTAAATAGAAAAGAGTAGCACATGATTATCAACAATTCAAATTCGACTTTCTGTCATATTACATCTCCTGGACGGCTTAGGTTCGAACAAGGTACATTTTATAGCTTGGTGAGTTGAAATATCGCGTAGTTTATTACTCTGTCACGGTCGTCAGTTCATCTGATGTCGTCTCTGGCTAACCTACCTGGTTAGTTCCACAGTGAACGACTGTCAAATCTAGCAATACCAGCCCAGTGCATATCAACCATATGTGACTATATTCTCTTAACACGCGAGCCGGATGGCCTCTTACATAACTAGCACCGGAGGGGGGGGAGCGGATTTGGTCCCCTTAAAACAGTGATAAATTATTCGTGAAATAGGGTGGAATACACCACTTTCTGAACACTCAATCGTCATCCTTATCCAAGAAGTATCGACATCCTGCTTCGTGATGCGTGTTTATGAAGTCTTCGTGTCGGGGCGGGGATGGCCGAGTGGCTGAGGTGTTGAGCTCTGGGTATCAAAGTTCCCGGGTTCAAAATTCACCACTCGGGACATTTCCCAATCCCGCGGCCCACCGGCGAAACAGTGTGGGCGGCACCATTAGCCGTGATCGTGCAAAAAGTGCGTCGAGAACCACCCAATAAGCAAACAAACAAACAAAGATCTCTGAAACCACTGAAGCTAGGAGCATAACATTGGGGAGGACAGACAGATAACAGAGGACAGACAGGCAGATAGCAGAACAGAACATGACAGATAACGGCTGTAGTGAACTCGCTTCAGCATAAATTTCATGACACTAGGTCAATACTTTCAGGGTCAAATGAGGTCGAGATCGGTCACCACACCGCGCCTCCGTTGTACAACACCGACGAAGCTTTTATGACCTTGATCGCTATGCGGCCGTCGCACGGTCAGTCGACTTTGCACCCCCACAGTTGCTATATTTACCAACGGATTTCGATTTTTGTGGCATAGGATGCGCTTATCAATTGCTAGCGAAGTCACAAGATTCCATAACAATATTGCCGCCCGTTTATGAAATATTGGCGAAAAACAGGTGTGGGCTGATTCCGCCCCCCCGGTGCGTGTGTTAACCCTGGATACATCATGGAATATATATATATAATTAGGCTGTCCCAAAAATGCCGAAGTGCAGATTTTGAACTAGCTGAACAGTAGGCAAGTTCGGTTTGCCTGGCAGTGATAGTTTAGGGTTTTCTTGTTTGTACGATAACTGGTTCTCAGTTCCAATAGTTTCTCCAAAACCACCAGCCGTTAATGCCCTTGTATGGACCGGGATGATAATTAACCCATACGGCGAACACTTGAGCAACAGTTTCAACAAAGTTACACACCAGTGCGTTCCTTTTTAAGTTCGTTCCTCCAAATCACCAGGTACGCATGATGTACAACCGTCCAGCGTCTGCACGTCTGCTCACCTTAACCCGATCGGTTACATTTGACCGTCCATTCACGTTTGACCTCGGCTACTCTGCGATAACCGCCTGACCAGAGCCAGTCGCGCACCACTCGGACACACTGACATGGGTGTGACAATGGTGACACGGCGCAATGACTTCCGACTCTGTCATGGTGCAATGGCACAGCATCCGCCGGCCGGCCGGCCGTCGTCGCCGGATCTGACTAAGCATAGCATCGGGCGACTGCCGCCGCCTGAGGCTTCCAATGCTGATGTCACGCGCGCCGGCGGGTGCCGGCTGAATGCCTGGGATCCGCTCGGAGCGTTCGTGACTGGATTCGACGAGTCCGGACACATAGGAGCCAAACGCATTCCTGGGGAGGGGTCCGAGGTTGACTTCATTACAGTACAAATGCTGGATTCATTCGTTATGATTCCAAAACGAGTTCACTCGTCCCTGTATAATCATTACAAGTGCCTGTGCAGACCGCAGCCTGCGGTATAATTATTTGATACTTCATGCGCGTGAAGTACCTATCCCACCTCAGGTACATCAGGCAGGTGATATCCTGCCTGATGATGACAGGGACCGTGGTGGTCATGCGTCTTGAACCAGGTGGGTGCTGTGACTGGAGAATGATCGGGGACAACATCGGGGATAAACTGATCAGACTGAATGTGGAATGTCAGCACTTGAATACAGATCGGAATAGAAGTAACCCCAAGTTTCAGGCTCGTGTGGAGAATTTCAAGAAGCAGCCAAACATTTGACGTTTCAGCTAAAAGGGCTGTCATCTGTCAGTTCCTCTGGGGAAGTGCAGACCCAGGGTTGATGACGAAGTTAGGCATCACAGACAATGTGACCGCCATGTGATTTAACACCACTGCAGACAAAACGGGCAGGCTCCAGGGGATCATGTGTCAGGAATGACAGGGAACTTGGCCATCCTCTCCTGTATCTGGCATGCAGGAGACATGTGTGCGAGTCGCACATCAAGCATGTGGCCAATGTGGTCTCTGGCAGAAACAGTTCGGTCATTGAGGATACCCTCTTCAAGTGTCTGTGGGGCAAGTGGGAGGATATGACCGAGGATCAGGTGGTTAAGATGGATCAATTGGTGTGGTTTGCCTTGGACAAACCTGTGCCTGTCCTGGCAGCCCGGGCAGGTTAGTGCTGAGCTGGCCTGGGCCTGTCCCAGCAGCCCGAGCAGGTTAGTGCTGAGCTGGCCTGGGCCTGTCCTGGCAGCCCGAGCAGGTTAGTGCTGAGCTGGCCTGGGCCTGTCCTGGCAGCCCGAGCAGGTTAGTGCTGAGCTGGCCTGGGCCTGTCCCGGCAGCCCGAGCAGGTTAGTGCTGAGCTGGCCTGGGCCTGTCCTGGCAGCCCGAGCAGGTTTGTGCTGAGCTGGCCTGGGCCTGTCCTGGCAGCCCGAGCAGGTTAGTGCTGAGCTGGCCTGGGCCTGTCCCGGCAGCCCGAGCAGGTTAGTGCTGAGCTGGCCTGGGCCTGTCCTGGCAGCCCGAGCAGGTTAGTGCTGAGCTGGCCTGGGCCTGTCCCGGCAGCCCGAGCAGGTTAGTGCTGAGCTGGCCTGGGCCTGGGCCTGTCCTGGAGCCCGAGGGTTAGTGCTGGCTGGCCTTGGCCTGCCCGGGCCCGTTAGCTGGCTGGCCTGGGCCTGTCCTGGCAGCCCGGGCAGGTTAGTGCTGGATTGGGCCCAGCAAACCCTTAGCTCCGAGGTGCTCCCCAGGGGAGGTTGACTGCACCTGGCAAGGCTGGTGGTGGTGTTGCTGAGTGAGGAGGTGGACAGATTCAGGCTCAGTTGTCTGTTGCCTGGCACAGCGCGGTTCATGATGCAGGCGATCAGCTACCTGGTGCTGATCTCCTGCCCCATCACCTTTCTCAGTGACAAGGAGAGGAGGAGGTCAGAGTGGTGGACGAGTTCACTTCTCTATACTAAGCATGCTGGTTCCTTAAGATGCGCAGTCCCTAGCACAGCACCACATAATAACATCCGAGCCATGAGGCAGATGACAGTACAGGGAGTATGAGAAAAGCAGGCATACGCAGCGGACACATTGCTCAGGGGCATGAGCCGCTACTGCTGGTACCTGGACTCGTCCCTGGCTGTGCTCACAATCACTGAGAAGACCCTGTCCAGGTAAACCAGAGAAAACCTGACCAGCACCTTGGCTATGCAAGAGAAGCCATATACTTATCCTGTGGGCAAGCCGAAGAATAGTAAGATCCTGTCTGGAACCCTGTCCGCCCTCCGCCCTGGTGTGACCCAGGTCCTGGCTACTCTTTGATGAGTAGGGCGTGCTGAGGAGCGGATGGAGTGGCATGCTACGTGGCCAGTGCAGTCGATGCGCCCTAAAGCCCTGGAGGAGGACATGGAGATATGGGGACCAGACCGCGATACACCAGCCTGGAGGAGTGTATCACTGGGTTGAGTGTAGTGACTGGCGCGGCGGAGTGAGCCATACAACTGATCCACGCCTATGTCGCGGACAGCCACAGGAAGGATTTGAGAGAGACATAACCTAATGCTGGCGTTTGATGCCCACAAGAAGTGGGCGGACAGCTAGTAAATATTTTAAGACATGTTGATCACTTCCATCTACCTTTTTCATCGAAATCCTATAGACTTCATTCCATATCATTTACAGCACCAGTAACTTGGAATAGTACTATTGGTTCAACATTTCCTTCCTGTAATCATGTAGGTATTAAAAGGGAAAATATTTATTTAAAAAAGTTCTCAGAGCATATTTTACTTGTATATCAAAAACTAACTGCAAGCAAAATTAACCTTGATAAATTGCACACAATACAAAATGAGCAGAGGAATTATATGTAAATATGTGAGAGTAATGGTAGATCTGCATGTATGTGTATATGTGATGATGCATGTGTATTTATATGCTTAATTGCATGTATTTGCATGTGTGTGCAGTAAATCTAGTGAAGGTAGATCTGCATGTATGTATATGCATCTGTGATGATGCATGCGTATTTACATGCTTAATTGCATGTATTTGCATGTGTGTGCATCTACATTGCATTTGTGCATCTACATTTACAGGTATGTGTGTAAATGTACATGTATATGCATATGTGATGATGCATGTGTATTTATATGCTTAATTGCATGTAATTGCATGTGTGTACATCTACATTGCACGTGTGCATCTACATTTACAGGTATGTGCGTAGATGTGTATGCATATGTATGTATGTGTATGTTAGTATATGTGTATGTATGCATATTTGTGTACATGATATGTGAGTGCATATGTGTATGTATGTGAAGTATGTTTATGTGCAGGTGTAGGTGTTTCATGTGTGTGCATATGCAGGTATGTGTACTTGTGCACGTGTACATGGTTCCAACTTTTCCTTTTTCTCCCTCATAACACATTTCACTATGTGGCCCCAGTAGTTCCTTGGTGTTATTGGCTTGCTACCTATCTGAGGTGCTCCTGGGACTACTTATACTAATAACTGGTGGTGGCCTATCTGCAAAAAGAGAAACATACAAAAAAAGGATGAAACTAATTGTACTGAGCTGGAGGTATGGAGAATGATGACATATGTATTGGCATCCTGAATATTCTTAAGCTGGCTGTCCTAACTTTTGAATAGCTGGCGATAGGAAAACGAAATATCAATCGAGCCTGTAATAGTGCATGTAGCCAAATAGGATAGGCTGCTGCGTACGAAACAGGGGTCGACATTAGAAAGAAAAAACAAAAAAGTATCAATCAATATGCGAACTCAAACCTTGTCCACTGACATTGCTCGCCCGGTAGTATACCAAGGTAGCTGCGACAGTGATGTGGCCTGCGCAGGCAGTTCCCGTCGTCGTACAGAGATTAATAAATCCATTTTGGAATCGGAGAACAAATGAATTTAGGATTCAGCCACTGCTAGCTCAAAATCGGCACTTCGGTATTTGTGAGAGATATATATATATATATATATATATATATATATATATATATATATATATATATATATATATATATATATATTTATGTATGTTTGTGTTTATGTATATAATGCATTTGCATACACATACAGTATCAAAGGCTTCCTTGTCAGCTTCCTTCATAAACTGCTTGTAAATAATCAGTCAACTAGTTACGCTAGTTCTTTGGTAGACCACCAGATGTATAATGGTCAATAGTCAGAGTTAGCTGGTTACACCAGTCCTGTCCGTCAGGTGGTTTGTGATCAGTAACCAGAGTCAACTGGTGACTGGCATCAGTGTGGAGGACCTGGATAAAATCCCTGGCCAGCTGGCCGACCGCAGGACGATGCTCGGCGAACTCAACTGGATCTTCACGGCTATCACCGACACAATCGCCTGGAACACGTTGCCCCGTGGTGAGCGCGCTCGTGTTGTCGCCACGCCCACCACGCACCGCACCCAATCATTCGGCTGCGGCGCGGTGCCGTCTGCGTCTTTGCTGCGCCGCCTACGCCATGTCTTGTATTTGTGTAGAGGTTACGACATGGAGTGCATGCGACACTGACTACAACTAGGTCGCTGACATTTCCAGACATACTGGTGATGAGTCCCCAATTGCACATAATGGATTGCAATTGCGCATACTGCACTCTTCCACTTTCTTTCAGAAATGGGATTCGAATCCATTCACACAGCCAGATGAAAGGATTGCTTACCGTATTATTCCTCAGGATGCATCAATATTTTAGTACGATTTGATGAAATATGGGAGCAATATGATCAACGATATTGTCGACTCGCCAATGAATCCCAATAACTAACTAACTTTGCTGCGCCGTCCCTCGTCTGCAGTGTTAGATTTTGATTCGTCACGCGGTGCTAGTGGATGCGTCTGTGTCAATTTGTTTTCAACAGTGATGGTGCCACTGCGACGAGACTGTTTGGTATTGCAGGTGTTTGGATGACGTGTGTGTGTGCGCGTGCGTGCGTGTGAGTGCGCGTGAGTGTGCGCGTGTGCGTGCGTGTGCGTGCGTGTGCTTAATCTGATGTAATGTCTGCGTTTTTCAGCAGCGTTTCACGTTGTCTGTTCCAGACGTGTTCCAGCGCTTGTTTCGCCAGGACCTTCTGGTCGCCAGCTTGTTCCGCAACTTCCTACTGGCGGAGCGGATTATGAAGTCTTACGACTGCAACCCTGTTTCTCATCCATTCTTGCCCAGTACACACAAGGTAACTAGATGTCTCACCTATGTATGTCAGCGCATACGAGTAAACTTGGTGTACCACCGATTGTTCCTAGCACACCTCAAGTAACTACGTGTCCCAGACGTCCATGCCCAGTACACGCAGGTTATTTCTGTGTTCACCCATTTCTGCTCCTCCGTTACTTCTTCCTACTTTACGGTAGGACCCGAGATTTCCCAGCGTTTCCATCAAATCAATGGAGTCCCCCAGGTAGTGTTGTCCAACTTGTCCAACTTGTCCAATAGCGGTGTTTTGAGCATGCGTTATTTGCTATATGCATGAATGATATTGGAGTTCCACTGCCGCGAAGCATCGGACCATCGCTATTCGTCGACAACTTTGCGATATGGTCATCTGGCTGCAACACATCATCGCTAACACGACAATTACAGCTTGCGGTGAACCACCTTCAGAGATGGGGCATTGCAAATGGACTCCGCTTCTCCGCAGACAGATCGGTTGCAATGCACTTCTGTCGCAGACGGTCCTCTCAATGGCCGAACACGAAGCTGTACCGCGCGTCTATTCATGTTTACCCAATCGCAATGTTCCTCGAGATGCACTTCGACAGTCACTTGACACGCAAACAACATTTCAAAACAGAGAAGTGTTTTAAGTCACTGAGGTTGTTGAAATGTATTTCACGAACTTCCTATGGGTCTGACCGAAAGACATCAATGATGCTGTATCGCTCACTGATTCGACCTAAGTTATATTAGTAAGAGCAGTAAGCTTACTCTTGACACGGTGCATCATGCGACATTGCAGACCGTCACCGGGTCGTTTCGAACCACACCGATTGCTAGCCTGCGTGTAGAGGAGAACAAACTTGCACGATCGTTAAGACATAAAGTGGCACGGCACGGCCTATGTGCCTACGCCGGCCATAAACCGGCACGGCCTACGATGCGCGTGCCGGTTACGGAAATTATCCACCCCCACCTACGACGCGATGTTCTCGCGCAGCACTTTGGTACTCTTTCACAGCGATCGAAGTGCGACAACTCTGCACCGTCAACACCGTCGCCATCCGTCTCTAACCTGAGTCGGAGGTGAAGCACACAGTATCGAGCCGTACCTGACTGGAGCCGGAGGCGGCCATTTAACCTGAGCTAGAGGTGTGACACGCCTGTGACGCCGACGCCACATGTGTCGACAGCACAGCATGTGGGCGTCGTGGGACCTGGCGGTTGACGCGTGCCTGCTGCAGCTGCCTGCCATAATCCGGGAGAACCGCCAGACGTACAACCACTCGACTTTCTTCGAGGAGGAGCTCACGGCATTCCAGGTATGCTGCATATAGCCAATGCAACCTAGCAGTGATGAAGCGAAAAATATAAATATGTCCCAATGTCGGCCAGGTGGGTGACGTGGAGTTATAGTTCAATTCATCTCATTTAGAGGGCATATTTGTAGCCCAGACATCATTGCCGTCCAGATCACTAATAATCAATGTGCTCAGCACACTGGCACGGTAGCAGAGCTGGGTCGCGATCTAAACTTTGGATTATTTTACCATTGTTCTTCTAAAAAATTGCCATTTGTACCAATATTTCCTGTGAAGGAGTCACAATCTGTGTTTTAAAAAGAAGTAAGCGGTTGCATTCTCGTACTCGCATAGTTCAGCGTGTGGATTCGGATGCCGGCCACTTAATTACATCGTCACGTCACGCGACCTGCGTGCCCTGAGGCGGGGCGACTGCGTGGCTGGTGTCAGTCTGATGGAGGGTGCCGCTCTGAACGGTCCAGTACAGCCTAAGCCGAGCGGCAAGACTGAACTAAAATGGACGTAAAACAGCGTGGCACCTATGCTAATTCGAGGTATCGCCATAGTGTATCTATTCTTGATATGCGTACACCATGTTCCGAAGATGGGCCCGATTTGAGCCAGATTGTAGACAATTTCGGTCGCAGCTGATAATTATTTTTGTATTAAATGCACACAAACTGAAAGTGGAGGTACTATTCCCCCCTCCCCTCCCCCCAATCGGGCTGCCCTGCGGAATATGGAGTGTCAACCTGCAATTTAAATCTGCGCCAATTTTCGAAATAGGTTTTAGTTTCTTTGTGAAATGTATGCGCGTCCACGAAAATTGGACACCATAAGATGTCTTCACAGTCTGCCACTAGGGCATAGTTGCGGTCAGCCCATAAGTTATCTGTCGCGGCATGCTGCTTCATCCTGTATCTGCAGCGTGGAAGTCTCATAGCCCGCCTCTTTTTCCCGTTCATCCAGAGGTCCTAATAGCGCCTTGCACTGGCTACATGCAGTGGCGGATCCAGAAGGCTGATTTTCGGCCGGTTGGGGTGGGGGGGGCAATTTAATTTAATCTCCGATTTCGAAAAACTTCAGATTTGAACAGCTAACATTCAGTGGGTCCATTTAAGACAATGTTGTTATAATCAATTGTTCTTAGATTTCGAGAAAATGCCATTTTATTGCGAAGGTTCGGAAAATTTCGAAAAATGCCATGACCTCCGTGCCACTTTCCCCCAGATCCGCAGTAGCCATAGTTACACATTTACAATGATAGTATGTGAATTTACATATTGTTAATGAAATAGACTGGCATGGAATAACCGCATAGGCCATGGAAATTGTATGGAACAGCAAGGAGTTTTAGTGAGTTCATCATTAAGTATTGCCAGTCACCATCTCAGTGGGAATAAGGAAGTGGTGCTCCGGTGAGGTAATTTTCTGCATAACAATCGGATGGCTGTTTGTTTAACTGCATGAGCGTTGCTGTCCTACTGGGCTGATGTCGCGTCCGGGCAGTGGCTGATGATTTGGGCTGGCTGACGACTGCTCCGTGCATAAGCCGTCCCATCATCAAGGATGGTTGCTCAACTCGGGACTCCGTGGTGTCGTCCAAGTCAGAACTGCCCAATATTGCCGGGGACTCCTGTGTGTCACTAGACATGATTGCGCAGTATTACGGAGCATTCATATGAGCGCAAAATGACCTCAGTAGTCAAGGCGCCCTAAAACCGAAATAACTAACTAACTAAACTAACTAAGCATTCATGAATGGCGCTGGGCATTCTGAGTAACACTGAGCATGAATGGTCGGTATCACTCAGGGTTACATTTAGATAATATTATATTTAGGTGTGGATAAAAAGAAGGTGCCAGTAATACTGGTGTATGTGCCATCAGGTGTGGCTGAGGTTTGGTGTGGACGTCAAGCGACCACCGGAACAGCTCCCCATCGTTCTCCAGGTCAGTCGTACCAGCACGCGCACCTGCACAATCATGATCCACCCAGCAAACCAAAAGAAACCTTTGTTAAACCCAGGGGTGACCTTTGCCTCTGGTGATGCCAGTTTCAGGGCCTTATTGGCTGAGGCGGTGTGCGGTGGCGCTCGTTACGCCTGTCCATCACACCGGCACATTTCAACACGTATGACGTGCACGTATGCGCGCCGCCTCTTTCGTGTTCTTCGACTAGCTGCCGACGTTGTAGTTTTTGTGTACGTCATTCCCATCCCTTGTTGTGGCGGCTGTGCCATCTGGGTATTGTATGAGTGGGATTCGTTTGCCCAGTGTGTCGATGCCAAATGTTGGTATGTCTTTGCCGTAGTCCCATTGGCCGATATCAAGACCTCCCATCGATGTACGCATGGTCGTAGATTAAAGGCAACTTCACGCAAGCTCGAATGGCGTCTTGTGGCGCCCTCAACCAAGAACAATGCTGCTTGCTGGCTTTGTGGAAGATTCAAGCAAAATGAATGCATAGTGTTTAAATGAACATGAGGTCACGATTACATTACCTGCATAGCAAAACTTGTACTTCTTCCTGGCCATGCTTAGGACAATGATGCTGCTCTGCACCCACCGAACACGTGCAATGCACTGCAGTCTGAACGGAGCAACGCGCACAGAGGCGCGCAGCTCGCAAAGCAGACAACGGGCACGCAGGCGCGCAAAGCGGACAACTCCAGTGCATTGAACTGTTCTGCTATTGATGCGCTAGAAGTGCTTCAATAACTTGATGTATGTTAAGCATTGACAAACGCCGCCCGATTTGCGGTGGCGTCACCGCCCCACGGGACCATTCGTCCGACGCGTCCAACAACTGTTCGTGTGGTTAGGCTTTCACACCACGCGACATGGCTGCGTCTGGCGCCAGGGTCGTACAGGCTGCCACATTGGTGGCTTATTACTGTGAAGTACCGGCTGATCCATAGTTGAGGCCTAGAGGTAGGCTTGGTCGTATCGCAGATTGTGTCATGTGCTTTAAGTGCAATGGTGAGTCATCGGAGTGTCGTTACTTGAGCGCCATTATCAAGCTGAGCGTATTGGCGCTGGTCCAGACAGACATAGCTAGCCAAGTTGACCTGGTGCGGCTGGCAGGTGCTGTTGAGCCAGGTGCATCGTGTGCGTGCGCTGGACCTGCTGAGTCGCTTCCTGGACCTGGGAACGTGGGCGGTGAACCAGGCGCTCTCCGTCGGAATTTTCCCCTACGTGCTCAAGCTCCTGCAGGCGTCAGCGCGCGAGCTGCGCCCGCTGCTCGTCATCATCTGGGCCAAAATTATGGCGCTCGACCCGGTGAGAAGCGAGCTACGGTGGCCGCTACTGCCCTGATTTCACGCTTGTGGAGAAGGATAAGAAACCGAATAAAACGAATTTTGCCTGGGCCGTTGATTTTAGTTGGTTCCAACCTATTTGTACTTGACAAAACAGGTAGGATATTTAAGTTCCTGTTGCATTATAAATACATTTATAGCTCATTGAATGTGTCATTGTTTTCCTCGGTCAATTTCATTAAGATACTGGGATTTTTTATGCATTACTTGAGTTCACGTACAGTTTTTCTTAGCAAACGGTAAAGCAAAACTGGGAAAAATATTTAATATGGGTTGGAATTGGTTTTACACAAGTGTCTCGCCTTCCCTCAATCATTTGTTTTGATGAAAGCACTCCGGTAAATTATAGTTTTATCTACTTCTCGCGACAAAGTGGATGCACGAGTTTTGTCGGCCAGGTTTAGACCATGATTTTAGCTGGTGTTAAGCTACCGGTGAACACAATTTGCCAACCACGATTTGTCGTGAGATGTCTGCCGCTGTCCCCACGTGGAACTGTCGCTATCGTTAAGCATGGTTTCAGGTGCGTTATCAGACACGATTTAGGGGGTTTAGAGATTTTCTGACCGTATCTCGGTTGTGTTTGTTAGCCCGGGGTTCTTTGCAAGTGGGGTACAGCTTGTACGTGTGTTATGGTGATGTCAATGTCGTGCTGATGCCGAGACTGATCTGAGGGGGCGCGTGTTGCAGTCATGTCAGGCCGACCTGGTACGCGACAATGGCCACCGCTACTTCCTGGAGGTGCTGGCCGACCCGCACATGCCGGCTGAGCACCGCACCATGGCCGCTTTTGTGCTGGCCACCATGGTCCGCAACTACCGGGCCGGCCAGAAGGTGGCACTCCAGGGCAGTCTCATACCGTTCTGCGTCGAACAGGTGGACGACCCCAGTCCCCTGCTCAGGTGAGACCGCCGGCTGCGATTTGAAGCCGCAATCGGACCGAGTGGGAGCCTGGGCACACAAGTTGAAATAGCACGCAAAACAAATAACTCAAGTTTCGAAGCACAGTTCTTATTACTGATTCTCTCTTCTGCAGTCTGCTGCGACTTTTATAATGACAGATTGTGTGCGTATTATGTTAGCGAAGAAAATGTACTACGGTATAGCTGTCTATCGACGGTCATATCGTTATTTTCAGCCACTAAGATGTTTGTGACGCCACCGCCCTTGTACCACCCCTACTAATGGTGTATATCATGCCATCAATTTATATGTGTATATATATATATAGACAATTATTTTGATTACGCTCGCTGCTAAAAAGCTATTGGCCATCAATTCCTGTATTGGTTCGTGGTCCTGCTCGTCTAGGACGAGATGAGAGGAGGTACCGCTGTGTCACCTGTGCCTCGGGAACACATATGCACATGATCAATCGTTACATTCTTTGCGACGATGACAAACCTTTGTGCCCCAGGTGCCAGGCACCCTTGGTGCGTCATGTTGTGGTATCGTGCCACAGCGCGCTGATATGTGCAGCAGTCACTTCGGGAACTCACGGTCACACTTGGTGGCAGTTTTCGGGACGATTCATTCTGACTTGATTCTGGCCAACTTTCCCGCATCGTCTTGAACTTGAACTTCCATAATATTCGTGCTTCTCGTTAACCAGCATTATGCACGCATACTTAGCATTCTGGGATGGAAATGGGCGGAAAACGACCAGCCAAGTCGACGCGCCCTGAAACGTAATTCCACCACCATCTGGGATCAGGGTTGCATTTGTGCTTTGCAATCCTGTATGTGGAGATAATTTTCTGAGGTAATCGAATATGGAGAGGATATTTGTCTTCAAACCTGTGACATGATAATCTCAGTTTGCTTTATCCAGTGAATCTCGGGCACTTCGTCACATAGCAGTTCATTGCCAAACAGCACTTTCGACCTCCAAATGAGAAAAATGAGGGGATGGTTTGCTCGGAAGGATAATGTTCTGGATGACAAAATTCCAGGAACAGCCTATTTTTCCATCCTTGCCTGAGATGGAATATACCCTTATATTGTACCTAGGTCAAGCACAGATGCCCAATTTCAGTAAAATGTTTATGGGGTTGTATAACCGGTATATTGGATGTGGCCCAATACCTTAATAATAACTAACCGGTGGATCAGTGTACACTCGGATGTGACAGCGCCTCCTGGACGGTGATTCGGAGATAGCTGATGGCTGGGTGTAGATCCGGAGGTAGCTGATGGCTGGGTGTAGGTTCGGAGATAGCTGGTGGCTGGGGGCGGATCCGGAGGTAGCTGATGGCTGGGTGTAGGTTCGGAGATAGCTGGTGGCTGGGTGCGGATCCGGAGGTAGCTGATGGCTGGGTGTAGGTTCGGAGATAGCTGGTGGCTGGGGGCGGATCCGGAGGTAGCTGATGGCTGGGTGTAGGTTCGGAGATAGCTGGTGGCTGGGTGCGGATCCGGAGGTAGCTGATGGCTGGGTGTAGGTTCGGAGATAGCTGGTGGCTGGGTGCGGATCCGGAGGTAGCTGATGGCTGGGTGTAGATCCGGAGGTAGCTGATGGCTGGGTGTAGGTTCGGAGATAGCTGGTGGCTGGGTGCGGATCCGGAGGTAGCTGATGGCTGGGTGTAGATCCGGAGGTAGCTGATGGCTGGGTGTAGATCCTGAGGTAGCTGATGGCGGGGTGTGGATTCGGGTGTAGCTAATGCTGCCGTTTCAAGGAAGAAAAACGTATGCACCCTTTTAGTTCAGTGCAATTTTCGCCTCGATGTCCACGAGCAGTTGTGGTGCATAACGGTGCAATTCAAGAAGCGACGTGATTTTCACCGATGTGATTCGAACCGGTTAAAATTAGGGACGAAAAGTGCACTGACCCAAACAAGTACATACGGTTTTCTTCCTTGGGACGGCAGAACAGCAGGGTGTGCTGATGCCGGCGTGTGCTATCGCCAGGAGCTGGCTGGGCATCACGTTGGGTCACCTGTGGCTGCACAACGACCAGGCACGCTGGTCAGGAGTACGCGACCTGGCACACGAGAAACTGCTCACGCTGCTGGAGGACGAGGTGCCAGAGGTAGGTCACATGTGGTGAGACGAGGTCAGTGCCCTGGCACACAATAAGCTGTTCACGCTGCTGGAGGACGAGGTTCTAGAAGTGAGGTGCGTAAGGTGAGACAAAGTCGGAGACGTGAAGCACGAGGAGCTGCTGCTCACACTGTCGGGAGGACGAGGTGCCAGCGATGGGTCACGTTGGTGGTGGGCGAGTTTGGTGATTTGACTCGCAATAGCCGACGGTGAGTGGCAGCAGCAGCGTCGCGATATGCTTTGGCCTCGTGGGGACGAGTGGTCTAGGGGTAAGATGCTCGTCTCACAATCGAAAGATTGTGGGTTCGAGTCTCAGCTGTCGCTATTCTTCGCCCGCGACCAATCGGCGTGAGAGATTGGCAACGCTATATGACTAAACGGTCGACGTGTCGTACAACCAATAACCCAGCTTTGGTCTCATTTGTCTTTGTCATGCATTGCATCATCATGTTGGTTGGTTATTGGTTTTACGACACGTCGACTGTTGAGTCATATAGCGTCGCCAATCTCTCACGCCGATTGGTCGCGGGCGAAGAGTAGCGACAGGTGAGACTCGAACCCACAATCTTTCGATTGTGAGACGAGCATCTTACCCCTAGACCACTCGTCCCCATTGCATCATCATGTGAAGGCTATCTCATCACCATATCTCATCTCACCATCGTCTCTCATCTCATCGCCATTTTATATCCAACTGCGGTGCTCATTATGCGCACGGTCAGATTTTACGTCATCCCACGCCGTCCACTTGCAGACCGTGGCAGCGCATGGTGATTGGCAAACTCCCATCAGCACACACCGCCTACTGCGACAGACCAGTTTGCGGGATGTGGTGGCGTGCACCTCCTTACTGCTGCTCTGACACGCTGTGCTCCCGGTCGGCGTGCAGGTGCGAACGGCGGCGGTGTACGCCCTCGGCACGTTCATGAACGCCGTGGTGGACCGCACGGAGCACGCCAACACGGTGGACCACTCAGTGGCCATGGCGCTGCTCAAACACTCATTGCGTGATGGCAGTCCCATGGTGCGCCGGGTACGTACTGGTGGTGCTTCATTGCAGTCCCACGGTACCCCGCGTACGTACTGGTGGTGCTCGTAGTGGCACCGGCGACTCTGATTTCCGGCGCTGAATGGCTGTTGAAATATGAAGGTTGATTTGTTTTGTGGGAGGGGGAGGTGTGGGCGCCTCAATCCCGTCGGTGTTTGGGTCTGACCAGGTGGTAGCGTGTGGTTGCTTTTTACGACTTGGTCTTCCTCCTGTCCCTTCATGTTGTCGCCGGCTATGCCTATGTACGACCCGTGTGCACCCTCTGGTATCACTGGCAGCCACAGGGAAGTTGTGTGCCGCCCTATAACCAGCCTGGTACTCGGACGCGCAGGAGTTGGTATCTGCCTTCAGCAGTTTCGTGCAGCAGTTTGAGAGCAAGTTCGTCTCGCTGGCGGCCCAGGAGGAGGAACAGAACTGCGCACGACGAGAGGTGAGAGTGGAAGCCGTGCGCCGACCTGCTCAGTTGGACTCGCAAGAGCGCTACGCGTCACGCAGTTTGTTGGCTATCGGTTTTACTGGTCCGCATGACCCAGCGGAATATGCGTTAGATTGAGGGGAGGTGGTCGAAGCTGAAGTGACTTGTGGCCGGATGGTCCCAGACAGTGTCCGCCTTCGTGCGTTATTTGACTATTCTGTTATTCCGTAGACCTCCACCACTAAGAGAAACCCAACTTGTACTGCTTTGATGAAGACGAGCCTGGTCAGCAATCCTAGGGTTTGACCGAGTGAGGTAGGACCACGACAAGCTGTTGATTGCCGGTGCGTGACTGCGATACCTGGTCCGAGTGACAGTCTGATGGCTCGTGACTGCAGCACCTGGTCTTAGTGACCATCTGATGGCTCGTGACTGCGACACCTAGCCTGAATGGCAGTCCGATGGTTCATGACTGCGACACCTGGTCTGAGTGACCGTCTGATGGCTCGTGACTGCGACACTTGGTCCGAGTGACAGTCTGATGGCTTGTGACTGCGTCACCTGGTCTTAGTGACCATCTGATGGCTCGTGACTGCGACATCTGATCTGAATGACAGTCTGATGGCTCGTGAATGCGACACCTGGCCTGAGTGACAGCCTGATGGCTCAGTTGCACGCAATATCTGGTTGTATGATGCACCTGTTTGTATGACTGAAAACTCGGGCGCCCACCTGGTTGCCTGCTGGCGTCCCAGCGCCGACAGTGGCTCATGTTATCTAATGTGGCCTGTAATTGTGCAAACCTCCCATCTTTTGAACAAAAGGAGACTGCGTACTTGTTCGAAGACAAAATTAACGTTTTGTAGTTATGTGATTAGAAAGTTACTCATATTTATTTAACGTTTCGGCCGCTGAACATTTCCAAATATTCTGTGATTCGTTTTCAACAAGCAATTCTTGAAAATGGTCAGCAGTTGAAACGTTGAATAAATATGCCGTTCCAAGGAAGACAGCGCATGTCTCCGTTTCGTTCAGTGCAATTTTCGTCTCCACCTCTGACCGGTTAGGATCCGCATAGGCAATAATTACATCATGTCTTGTTTTAATTTTTCCTGTATACACTAAAACTGCATAGGAGCGTAGACTTGTGAATGCACAAGAAACTTGCACCTTTCTTCCTTTGGACGGCGGAAATAGGTCAAACTTTAATGAATAAGCTTTTCCTCCCCATTGGTCAAATTAGGGTTGAAATGCTGTCTTAATTTAAGACATTCCTGCCTACCAGAGTTAATTTTTGCAGCCATTCTTACACACAATAAACAGGCATCTCACGGTGTCGATGGGTTCCTGTCTGGGCCAGATGTGGCGTCCGTACTTCTGCAAAGTGACTATCACACGATGCCTGGTCGCTGTCGATATGACGTCACCTGGCATATTTTCTGTTGAACAATTAGGTGATTGTCTGGCGCTACCGGATTGATCTGACCTTACTTGACCTGATCTGACATGCCAACATGCTGTGTTGAGCAACTATTGAACTGTGTCGGTCGCTGCCGACCTGATATAATCTGACATGACCTTGTTTTGTACAACTACATGAGGATTATCTGGTTCCACTGACATGAACTAATATAACGTCTTGTACTTCAGAACAGCTACCTGACGACTGTCGGATTCCGCTGACCTGAAATGGCGTTGCCAGAGCACGACCTTGCAAAACAACTATACGACGGTGTCGTGCTTGATGGTGATGTGACGTGATTTAACCTGGTCCGGTAGCCTTGCCCTGCAGAATATCTCTCCAACGGGATGCAGTGGCTCCGACCGGATCTAACTGTTTGTCCTGCTGAATAGCTACTTGATGTTGATAATGATATACCTGGAATAACACTTTTTAAAACAATTAATGGGCTTTCGGAGCTCCTAGCGGCTCCGTCGTCAGATTGTCGGAGCTCCTAGCGGCTCCGTCATCAGATGGTCGGAGCTCCTACCGGCTCCGTCGTCAGATGGTCGGAGCTCCTAGCGGCTCCGTTGGCAGATGGTCGGAGCTCCTAGCGGCTCCGTCGTCAGATGGTCGTCAAATGGTTCATTAATTGTTTTTTAAAATTGTCATCCCAGATATATCATTATCATTATAATAAATCCTTTAGTATGTCTGAAAGATTTACTTGATGTTGGGCACCACCAACCTGATCCGACCCTGCCGGACCTGAATTGACGGCCTGTGCAGAACAACTACCTGATGGTGTCAATAGCCGCTGACCCGCCATGACTTGCAGTGCATCTGTCTGACGGTCTCGGGCACCACTGACCTTGCCTGACATGACCTGACCTGATCGGCAGAACAACTACCTGATGGTGTCAATAGCCGCTGACCCGCCATGACTTGCAGTGCATCTGTCTGACGGTCTCGGGCACCACTGACCTTGCCTGACTTGACCTGACCTGATCGGCAGAACAACTACCTGATGGTGTCAATAGCCGCTGACCCGACATGACTTGCAGTGCATCTGTCTGACGGTCTCGGGCACCACTGACCTTGCCTGACATGACCTGACCTGATCGGCAGAACAACTACCTGACGGTATCGTGTGCCACTGACCTGACCTGACTTGCAGAGCAGCCACAACCTGACGGTGTCGAGCGCCGCGGACCTGACCAGATCGCCGTTGCCCTTCAAGCGCGTCTCATCAGCCAATTCACTCGCCAGCTACAGTTCGCCGGGATCAAAGAACCGCACCAGTAAGCCGTTGCGTGATACCAGTTTGGCGATGCAGTCAATTGACTGGTTGCAAGTCACACAGAAATATTATGTGCTGATCACAAAGAAGGAAAATATTCGTGAGTTAATTCAAATGATAAAATATGTATCTGTAATGTACTTTGCTTTAAAACACGAGTTTAAAATTGCCCTCAACTCCGTCACCAAAAGACGGCCGCTTATTGGTGTCACGTCTCGTGGCGGACGGCGGGGGCTTGCTGCTGTTCCGGCACGCTGTTTAGGTTTGGGTTTTGCTGATATTAGTTCCTGATTTGCACATATTTGGTCCAGAAATTGATGAAGATCCGGCAGCAACATCTACGAGGAAGTATAACCGATGGTGTATTGTGCCTATGTGCAAGAGCACCGACAATAACGCCAAGAAAGCCATTTGTAGCCGTGTCTCGCGATATGTACCAGAGGAAAATATGGTGGGACGCTGCCCGCCGCGACTACCCCATTCTGCGGACGCTATGTATTGCGGTGAAGATCACTTCAACGTAAGTTATGGCTTAAGCAAACATAACACTGTGTTTTGTTCTCATAGACTCTGCCCAGCTGGGCAACACCACAGAGTCAATACGCCAGGCTGGAAGAGATATAACATAGGTTGAGGTTGGTAGACAAGGGTGTTATTTTATATTTGTGAAGGGGAAAATGTCCCATCAATGTTTGCGGGGACGAGTGGTCTAGGGGCAAGATGCTCGTCTCACAATGGAAAGATTGTGGGTTCGAATCTCACCTGTCGCTACTCTTCGCCCGCGACCAATCGGCGTGAGAGATTGGCGACGCTATATGACTCAACGGTCGACGTGTCGTAAAAACCAATAACCACCAACCATCAATGTTTGCTTTGCCCCCAATCATTTTTACTTTTAACATGGGACCCTATGGGTATTGTGCTCCCCCCCAATCCATTTGGGTCTGCCTTCATGTATTCCCCCCTCTCCCCAATAATTTTCAGAAATCAACACCCATATAAGTAGGTATTTCTGCAGGTATATTGGTCGTAATGAGACGCTTCCCAACTGCTCCCAAGGTGTGTGTTGTAGTTCCAAGTGAATATTGGAATAAGTTGCCATATTCCCCATTGCATTTCACTTTCGGAGTAATCTACTCCGGTAGCAACGTTTCCAGCACCACTTCCTGTTCAGCACGTCTGTGGCGCCATAATTGCTGATCCTCTTGACGTGGCAAAAACCATCGCGAGAGCTTTCGCTGACCGAAGCCTGAGCTGCGATCTAAACGCCCGTGTTAGGGAACACAGAGATAACTGCGAAGCTTCACCTCTCGACTTTGCGAGCGCTTAAAATGAGCCATTCACAATGGCCGAACTCGCATTCAAAATCGCTTCTCAACGCTGCGTATCTGAGAGACCAGATTGGGTTCACAATGAAATGCTGAAACATCTCCCACCAAACACACTCCAGCTACTTCTGTCATGTTTTAGCTCCCCATGTGAAGGTTGTGACGTTCCGTCTTCCTGGCGAGGAACTACTCTCATCCATATACTGAGGCCTAACCAGACTGGCTCTGACCCTCTGCACTATCGACCGATCTCTCTGACTTCACGTCTTTGCAAACTTATGGAGAGGATGGTCAATGTGTACCTCACATGACTCTTAGACCAGTATAGCTTCTTCACCAACGCCTAGTCTGGATTTAGCAAGAACATGTGCACAGTTGACCACGTTCTAACACTCGACACTGTTCTTCGCACTGGTTTTATGAGAAAAAAAAACATCTAGGGGCAGTGTTTTTTTTATTGCAGACGCCTAGGCACATCGTGGAAGCACGGTATGCTTTTGAATCACTGGAGGCGTGGTGTGCGCGGTACTATGGGTTGTTTCCTGCATAATTTTCTTGCGGATCGGACATTCCGCGTCCGTGTAAGAAACGCAATGTTTGAGCGACTGACTCAAGTCAACGGAGTTCCACAAGGGAGTGTTCTCAGTGTCGCCGTATTCGTGCTGATGATGAATGACATTAGAGATGAGTTTCCCTGTGGTATCGGTAGATCTTTCTTTGTCGATGAAGTTCCCCCCCCCCCCCGACGAGGCACCACCTTTCCGTGGTGGGGGGGGATTGCGTGCCCCAATGACCCGGCGACCATCTTACCGGCGAGGGATGAGACTAAGATTGCCTCACTCGTCCTTCCATCCATACGCTCCCATTCCAATGCCCATCTCATCTCAACATCCATGTCCTTCATCTGTCCCTGCAACACCAACTCTCCCTATCATGAGCAGGTAGGACAACTTCCCCGGTCCTGCCCACCAGCTCAGTTTTACTGGGGTAGCCGCGCCCCCTAGGCCCGCCCCCTGGGGTTGACGGAGTCCTGGAGGTTGAGGTCCCCCGTCGCACGGTGCTAGTTGTGATGGGGGACCAACACACCTCTTTGGTCCCGATATCCCGGAGGGGCGGGCGGACCCGTGGGGCCTCACGCGGGCCAAGTGGCTGGTCGCCTCGGACCGGGGACCTGGGAATCTTCCCAGCGTCTGCCGGCCCGGCCGGCTGGGGTCAAGGGGTGGGCGGTGCTGGATCCCGGTCGGGGTGGTGAGTCTCTCTCTCCCGGCCGGGCGAAGGCGCCGCCTGCCCCGTATAGCTCCTCGGGCGCCTGGCGTCCTCCCGTCCGCGGGACCCAGGCGTCCCCCCAGTTGGGCTCCTACGTGGTGGGGCGCCCGAGGAGCGGAAACATATCGCACTTACATGGCAACTTCCGACACAAAAAACAACCCACCTGCCCTCTCCAGTAGGGGACAGACAACCCGACCTAGGACTCTGAATGTGGTGCATGGTGGGCCCGGCCTCCGAGCTGGTCTACCTGCACCTCGTATTCTGATCATAAAATCCATCGAGGAAAACATGAAACTTTCACTTCTTACCCCGTTCCAAAGGAAGGAGGCTTGTGACAAGCTAGGGTCGGTATTGAGGTGTGAAAAAACTCAGAGACGGTGGACTGGAAGTCGAATTTAATACTGCTGAGGATGCAAGGAGGGCGCTTGACGCAAGCCCAAATAACCGACGCTACAGTGCTTAACTTACACTGTACAACAGGAAACCGGCAGGGGAATATTCACCGTACGCATCGAAATTCAACCCCACAATACCAAAAATTACTCCAAAGGAGTCATCAATTGCTACGACCTGCGAGATGTTTCGGACGCTGACATTGTGGATGGTCTAACAGAGTGGGGAATGGTAGAGGCGCGAAGAATTTCAATTAGAAAAGGCAAAGAAGTGCAACCAACAAACAACATCATCTTAAATTTTCGCACGACGGATCTTCCTGAATTTATCTTTGTAGGGTATGTCCGCGTGAAGGTCCGTGTATTTGTACCCAATCCGATGAGATGTTTCCGTTGCTCCCGTTTTGGTCACGCTTCGCAGCACTGTCGAAACCGAGAGACATGTGGGAGATGTGGATCAGTAGAGCATGCGCAAGACAAATGTGAAGCGGAGTATCCACACTGCTCCAACTGCGGCCCAGACCAAATACCCAATACCGCCTATGATCGCTCTTGCCCCATTTTCTTAAAAGAGAAGGAAATAGTTGGTATTAAAAGCTTCAAAAAGATCACATTTCGTGAGGTGCGTGAGATTTATGAAGTAGCTCATCCGAGAATATCGTACGCTGCAAAGGTAAAACTGAACTCTAAGATCACACAGCAGTCTCCAATGCAATTACACACACATGAGTGCCTCTCATCTTATAACTCAGCTCAGTGCCATAATGCTTGCCTTTGGTATTGAATGCACACCGATAGGAGAAAGAGTTTCGTCCTCTCCCCAGACGGTGATAAGGGAGCCCTCAGCTGAGGACCCTGTAGCGACTCCTCAAGGAGGAGAGTGGGTCCAAGTCCAACGAGGAAAAAGACCTGCCCGTCCATCATCATCCAAGCCCAACCCCTCCCCAGCCACTCCAATCCCTAACTCTAACACTACCTCCTTGGCCCAAAACAGCTTTGTACCGATCAGGAACCTTGCCACATTCTCAGCAACTGGAGCTTGATAAGGTGATTTGTGAGGAAATCAGTAGAAACTTTCAGAGGAAATGCCTTATTCTTGGTGACTTTAATCTAAAAGGATATGAAAATGTTGGTGTTGGCTCCCCAGCATGTAAACTGTTTAGGAAATGCCTTGAAGAGGACCTGTTCTTACACCAGTTTGTAACAGAACCAACTAGGCAGGGCTCATTCTTGGACCTTGTCTTCTCGGATTTAAGTGATTTAGTTCAAGACTTGACTGTAGGAGAAACTCTGGGAAGAAGTGACCATAACATAGTGAGATTCAAGGCACATGTAGCAGGGACAATCAAGGATAATTTGGCAAAGGTTCCAAATTTTAACAGGGCAGACTTTGACTGCATGAGAGCAGCTTTAAGTGCCATAAAATGGGAAGAAGAATTATCCGATTGAAATGCCTGTGAAATGTGGGAAAAGTTCAAATCTTACTTGAGGGAAATTCAGATTAGACATGTCCCCCAAAAGCAAAGGCGCAAAAGAAGAGTAGGAAAGCCAGCATGGCTTACACCAGATTTGACAAAAGCAATTAAGGCTAAGAAAGATGCATTTAGAGTATTTAAGGAAGCTTCAAATATAGTAAATCTAAGGTTGTATCAAAAAGCTAGAGACGCTGTGAAACAGAAAACCAGAGCAGCAAAGCGAGCAAAAGAATTGGATTTGGCTAGGAACTGTAATGGGGACAGTAAAAAGTTCTTTAGTTTCTACAAGCTAAGTAAAGTTTCAAGCACAATTGGTCCACTGGAAGTAAATGGGATTATTTTGAGTGAGGATAGTGAGATGGTTGAGGAATTGAGCAAGCAGTTTAAATCAGTGTTTACATTGGAGGATGTGACAAATCTGCCAACTGCGAACCACAGCCCAGCAACAGGTGATCAGTTACATGATGTTGATTTCATTGACAGTGATGTTGTTTTGAATTATGTCAGGAAAATAAAGCCAAACAAAGCAGCAGGACCTGATGGAATCTATGCTAGGGTATTGCGGGAAGCTGAAAAAGAATTGGCAATTCCACTCAGTATAATATTTTGTAGATCAGTTTCACAAAATGAAATTCCAACCGATTGGAAAAGGGCAAATGTAGTTCCTATTTTCAAGAAAGGAGAAAGAGGGAAAGTTGAAAACTATAGGCCAGTAAGCCTCACATCACTGGTCTGCAAGGTACTTGAATCAATTATCAAGGATAAAATAGTTAGTTTTCTGGAAGGAAACAGAGTGATTCAAGATACTCAACATGGGTTTAGAAAAGGGCGATCATGTCTCACAAATCTCTTGGACTTTTTTAATTTTGCTACAGAACAATTTGATCAGGGAAATCAGGTTGATGTAGCATATCTTGACTTTAGCAAGGCCTTTGACAAGGTACCTCATAAACGGTTAATGATGCAGCTTCAGGCCCATGGTATTGTGGGTAACATCCTAAAATGGATAGGGTTGTGGCTTTCAGATAGACAGCAGAGAGTGATGCTAAATGGTACAAAATCATCATGGCAAAATGTTCTTAGTGGAGTCCCCGAAGGGTCAGTACTGGGACCACTATTGTTCATTATGTTTGTAAATAACATTGAAAGTGGCCTAAGCAGTAAGGTTTTGAAATTTGCAGATGATTTGAAGGTCTTTAGGGCAATAACGGGGCACAATGAGCAGGTCTTGCTGCAGAAAGACTTAGACGAGCTTGTGAAGTGGTCCGAAAAATGGCAAGTGAAATTTAATTTTGATAAGTGCAAAATCATGCATGTATGTAGGCAGCATATCAAGGCTCCATACTTGATGGGTGGCCAAGTACTATCTGTGACTCAGCATGAGAAGGACTTAGGTGTTATTTTTAACACAAAATTGGGGGCATCAGAACAGACCAAAGAAGCCAGGAAGAAGGCACTAAGAATGCTTGGGGCAATAAATAGGAATGTATCATACAAAACTGAGGAAGTCATCAGGAAGCTTTATTGTGCATATGTCAGGCCACATCTGGAATATTGTGTCCAAGCTTGGTCCCGTAGTTATGAAAAATATTGTTGGCTTTTGGAGAGAGTACAAAAGAGGGCAACAAAAATGGTGAATGGTATGGGCATCCTGGCATATGAGGAAAGATTGAAGAAATTGAATATGTTTTCACTTAGATATAGAAGGCTGAGAGGAGATCTCATCGAGGTCTTTAAATTTGTTCATGGTCAGGAACAGGGTTATCTCAGGGAACTGTTTGAATTTAACAGAAATGATGCAATTAGAGGTCATCAATTCAAAATTAAAGTTAATCACAGCAGGACAAGGTTAAGATAGTCCTTCTTCACCAACAGGATAGTAGAACACTGGAACCAGCTGCCAGAAACCATTGTCAGTAGCAACACACTAAACATCTTTAAGAACAGCATAGACAATCATTATAAGAATAGGGGGCTTGTTTTTCTGTATTCCAGGGAGAGTTGATCAACACATTTGATGGACAACTGGTTCAGTGTACAGAGTGCAACCAAGAAGGGCCCTTGTGGCTCATAGTTGCACTGATCTTTTATGTCTTTATGTCTAACACTCCATTCCCGCTAGGGAAGATCCCAGGAGCTCTCCGGGACCAGGACTCGAGACACCGACGTCTCAGAGTCGCGTCCAACCGACGACGAGGATGGGGAAGCCCTCCTCCCACATCCAATCCTTACCCACCACCATCGCCAACCCTAAACCTACCCAACCCATCCCTACACCCTCCCGAACTACCCCAACACCCCCACCCCCACCTATCATCTCCGAAGAGAAGGGTGTGGCCTCCGGCCGGGTACTGGTAATTGCACCGTCCACGACCCGACCGCGCCTAGGAATTGACGTCCGCCAAGGGGCTCCCGACATGGGGGCTTCAGGCCGGACATCCCGAGCTGGGTCGAGGGAGACGTCGCCAAATGTAGGAAGACAGGCCCTCGGGGCTTGCCCCCCATCGTCCCCAACTCCACAAGCCAGCTCCCCCCACACCGCAGAGACTGGGAGGGTGATGGGCCCACCTCTCCAGACAGGCGACCAGTCTCGCTGGACGCCCGCAGCAGGCCGGAAGCGCTTCTCGCCCTGGTCAGTCTCGCCAACCGGCGGGGTCAGTCCGAGAGCGCGAGCGCGCACAGCATCCGACTCGTGGGCCCCGGCTAGTTCTCCATGAACTGACCTGTTTTAACCTTTTTTAGCGTAGCTCTCAATACAAGCTGTTTTACAATGGAATTGCAGGGGTTATAGAAGCAGTGCCCATGACTTGCAGGCAGTGCTAAGCAGGGTCTGTCCGGTGGCGTTTTGTCTACAGGAGACTAAGCTGTCGCGGACATCTCAATCAAGGTGAAATGCTACACCCTCCACCGAAAAGAAGCAGCATCTGACACCGTTTCACATGGTGGAGTGCTACTAGGCATCCACCATAGTGTTCCCTCGCATCCACTACTTTTGAACACACGCCTTCAAGCCGTCGCTGCCAGGGTGCACTTTGGTCGGCAAATGATTTCATTATGCAGTATTTACCTGCCCCCTGGAACCCCATTTCCATCTGCCGAGCTGAAGCTTCTTTGCTCTCAGCTCCCCGAGCCGGTTCTAATTCTAGGCGACTTCAACTCACATCATACCGTTTGGGGATGTGAAGATGTCAACGGGCGTAGACGTCTCATGGAACAGTTTTTACACGGCGAGTCGCTGTGTATCTTGAACACAGGCACCAGAACCCATTTCAGTATGCAATCTGGACAAACCTCTGCGCTAGACCTCAGTATCTCTAGTCCTCAACTTGTGCAATATTTGAATTGGTCGGTGGACACTGACCCTATGGGAAGTCACCACTTTCCTGTATGGCTGGAATATCGTGACGGTCCTGTCCTTGGACAGAGGCCGCGGCGATGGAACCTTCGCAAGGCAAATTGGACTGAATATACAACACAAATAGAAACAGCTTGCTCCGCCGATGGGCAGGAGAAACCACAAAGTATAGAACAGTTCACATCACTGCTCCTAAATTCTGCATCTGTATGCATACCTCGCACCTCCGGTGCTCCCCGGCGTACCCCGGTCCCGTGGTGGACGGAGGAATGCGGAGACGCCATCCGCGCAAGAAAAGGAGCATATCGTAAATTTAGTAAAAATAGTAATACTGGAAACATGGTCGCCTTTCTGAGGGCCTGGGCCCTGGCACGTCGCACTATACGATCAGCCAAAAAGCTATCATGGCGAGAATATGTGGGCCAAATAAACAAACATACCCCGACTACACGAGTATGGTCCAGAATAAAAAGCATTGCAGGCCAGCATTCATCCGTTCCCCTACCCGTGCTACGCATGGGTAATATGGACGTGACCAAACCTATCGATGTTGCAAACGAAATTGCGCGCGCCTTATCGGAACGTAGCCGTGGCAGTAATTGGGATCCGCAATTCTTGCGTCACAGGTCGCGTTGTGAAAAGCTCCTCACTGACTTTGCCACAAGTGACAGCATACCATATAACCAGCCATTTACAATGCCCGAGCTTACTTCCGCCATGGGGAAGCTCCGAAGTGTATGCGAAGGCCCAGACAACATCCACAACGAAATGATAAAGCATCTTCCTCCATGTGCGACCGAAGCACTTTTAAACATCTTCAACCATCTCTGGAAACAAGGCAACTTCCCGGTAGCGTGGCGAGAGGCAGTAGTGATACCAGTGTTAAAACCGGACAAGAGCGGACTGGAACCGCTCCACTATCGCCCAATAGCCCTCACTTCCTGTTTGTGCAAGCTGATGGAAAGACTGGTAACTACCAGACTAACGTGGTTTTTAGAAGTTCATAACTTTTTCTCAAACGCACAGTGCGGTTTTAGGAAGAACCGGAGTTCGATTGACCACATCTTAACCCTGGACACTGCAGTACGCGTAGTGTTTAAGCAGAAACGGCACGTCGGCGCTGTCTTTTTTGACATTGAAGCAGCTTATGACACGACTTGGCGCCAGGGTATTATTGCAAAGATACATAAAAGCGGTATTCGGGGATCCATGGGGTTATACATACATAATTTTCTGGCCGACAGACATTTCCGTGTTCGCATTGGCCACCAGCTATCCAGAAGATTCGTACAGGTCAACGGCGTGCCACAGGGAAGTGTTTTAAGTGTAGCACTGTTTGCGATAATGCTAAATGATATTTGCGACGTATTTCCACCACAACTTGGTCGGTCTCTATTTGTAGACGACTTTGCCATCTGGTGTAGCACAGCTAGACTATCTGCTATGTCGAGACGTCTCCAATTGGCCGTTCAGAAACTTGAAAGATGGGGTGCACTAAATGGATTCAGATTTTCAACACAAAAGACAACCGCAATGCATTTCTGTCGCCGGAGTAACTGCAGGATTCTGCCTCAGTTTGTATGGAAACCAAATACCGATGCCACCTGCGGTGAAGTTTCTTGGGGTGGCTTTTGATTCACGTCTTAGTTATACAGAACACTTTAGGACACTCCGCGACAAGTGTTTTAAATCGCTGAACATATTAAAGTGTGTATCTCGCGCTAGCTATGGAGCTGACAGATACTCACTGATCGTGTTGTATCGCTCACTGATACGGTCTAAACTGGACTACGCTTGTTTTATTTACGATGGAGCACGCAGTTGCACCAAACGAGCACTGGACACTGTTCATCACACCGCTATCCGCATCGCGACCGGAGCATTTCGCACGTCACCCATCGTAAGCCTTCTGGCGGAAGCACATGAGCCGCCTCTATGTCTGCGGAGAGAAAGGTTGGGAATGCGGTACGCCTGCAAGCTCCGCCAGTTCCCTGCTCATCTGGCTTACCCGCATGTCTTTTCGCGTCGACTACGAACCCTTTTTTCTGGGGAACGGAATCTGAATGTCGCCCCGTTCGGTGTGCGCGTTCGAAAGCTTCTGCAAAATAGTCAAGTTCAACTTCAGGGAATTCGGAGAGCCCAGGACATGGAGACACCCCATGGCAGCTGATTGCACCGGAGGTGGATGTATCTCTCGCGAAAATCAGGAAAGCCGATGTCCCTCCAGCAGAATTTCGTGCACTTGCGCTGGAACATATTGAAACATTCCAGGATTGGGTGGCAACATATACCGACGGCTCTCGAACAGAGGATGGTGTGGGCAGCGCTTTTGTCTGCGGATCTGTCGCCCGCTCATTTACTCTCCCGACGTATGCATCGGTGTACTCGTCGGAACTTGTAGCTATTATGAAAGCGCTATGTTTCATCGAGGTGTCGGATGGTGATCGTCACGTTATATTCACTGATTCTTTAAGTAGTCTGATGGCCCTGGACACGTTTTATCCATCAAACCCCCTTCTGTGTGATATTTTGTGTCTCTTACCGATATGCAGCGCCTAGGACGACGGGTGATTCTATGTTGGCTCCCTAGCCATGTGGGAATTTATGGGAACGAGTTGGCAGATGCTGCGGCAAAGCGAGCAGCACATGCCCTGTGCACTCGGTCATTACCACTCCCTGCCACGGATCATTACCGAGAAGTGTCTATTTTCATCCAAGACAAGTGGCAGGCAGTGTGGGATGCGGTGCCTTGGAACAAGCTGAGAGCCATCAAGCAACGTCTGTGTCCGTGGAGCTCGTCCTGCCGCAAATCTAGACAGGAAGAGGTGGCACTTTGCCGCCTTCGCATAGGGCACACTTATGCCACACACAGGTATTTGTTATACGGCGACGACAAACTGCAGTGCTCCAGATGTCAGGCACAACTGACAGTTCGCCATGTTCTCATCTCATGCCCTTGTTATGTTGACGAACGTAGACGCTACTTTGGGTCTGCCGAGGTGGCTTCCCTTAGAGATATTCTGTCGGACAACTCTTCCACTGTCCAATCGGGACGGTTGATGAATTTTTTATCAGATGTGTCGTCCACAGCAATATATAACCCTCGCTGATATACACCGCATGTAAACTTTGCACCACAATAGGACCAAGTGGACGGCTAACCACGATGTGAAGCTTTGTCCTACTGCACTTCGTTAACTCCAAGAGTTATGGGCGCAAAATGACCACAGCAGTCGACGCGCCCTAAAGCCCAAATAACTAACTAACTGTCGATGAAGTGCTAATTTGGTGCTCCACCTCACGTTCTTCCTCGACAACTGCATCGCGCTGTATCTCGCTTAGAGGAGTGGAGTAACATGAACGGCGCCGCTTTTCTATTCATAAAATTGTTGCAGTGCATTTCTGTCGCCGCGGCACCTGTCAGGATCCGCCAATTCACCTCTATGGAGAACAGATACCCTTCCAGCCATCAGCGAAGTTTCTAGGTGTTATATTTGACTCTCGTCTCACGTACAAGGACCACCTGACAGCGCTGCGGGAGAAGTGCTGGAAAACATTGCACATTATGCAGTATGTCTCCCGCACTACATGTGGTACAGATAGTGCTACACTTGTACTCCTATACCGAGCGTTGATCCGCCCCAAGCTCAACTATTGCTGTTTTGTTTATGACTGTGCCTATGCAGCCGACACACGCATCCTAACACTATTCACCACGCCGCCTTGCGGATTGCAACGGGAGCATTTCGCGCTTTCCCAACCGTGAGACTGTTGGCAGATGCTCATAAACATCCGCTTGCCTTGAGAAGAGGGAAGCTTGGACTGCGCTATGCGTGCAGGGTCCGACAACTCCCTGATAATCCAGCTTTCCAAGTCCTGTTTTCGAGCCGTGTGCTGGCGCTGTTCTGTGAAAGTTGTGGGCATGTTCTGCCTCCATTTTGTGTGCAATTGTACGAACTGGCGGAGAGAAGTAGGTTTTGGATGCGCAGCACTAGGAAATTGGAATCGCTGCCCATTCCAACTTGGGAATTGGAACAGCCCTCTGTCAGCACCACTTTATCAGATATAGGATATAGGAAGGAAGACATCGTCCCTGAAGTGTTCCGGCAAAAAGCACTAGAACACCTCGACAGCTACTCCAGACGCACTGCTACATACACCGACCTCTCAAAGACTAATGATGGTGTGGGCTGTTTTTGTGTGCGAGCCTGCGACCAGATCGTTTACGTTGCCTCCTCACTCATCGGTCTATGCAGCAGAACTTTTAGCAATCATGAATGCTTCATGCTTTATCGAGGTAGAAGGGACGATGAACATGTTATGCTATCTGACTTGCGCAATACAATTTTTTCGCGCCTTTTCGCAATAAAAATGTTTTATCCGCATGACCCAATCGTGCGGGACGTTTTATTACGTCTCACCAAGCTTGAGAGCCGGCAAAAAATGTCACGCTGTGTTGGATACTTAGTCGTGTAGGAATAGTGTGGAACGACCTGGCTGACGAAGCAGCAAAACGTGCTGCCTGTAACCATGCACTGCCTCTTCCTGCGGCACATCTCAGTCAAACAACGAATTTTCCCATGAAGATAGCAGCAAGCCTGGGACTCATCGGGTCAAAACAAACCAAGAACTATAAAACCAAGACTGAAGCGCTGGGAATCAGCACCCAGCAATTCACGACCGGAGGATGTGATACTCGCCAGGATGCGGATAGGCCGCCTATGCCATCCACGGTTACCTTGTGTGGAACGAGGACAAGCCAACATGCACTCGCTGGGAGATAGATACTGCACTGCGTTTTGCAAGCTGATTCAAGTTGTCTGTGGTCTATGCGCATCACTAATATCATATTGAATATACGGCATTTGTTAAAATCAGTATGGTTCTACTGTATGATTTGACATCATCTGGTTCGATAACGTATTCTATACTACGTCGTCTCGACTAATTTCCACTTGTATACTTCGGTGTGACTGATGATGTTGTGTGCGATGCATGACCACTGCAATCGATGCGCCCTGAACTCGCCAATAAGTAGCGAACTCTTCGCTTACCTAGGTTACGTATATGCTTCTCTTTTCGTTTTTGTTTTTTCCATGTGACCTTGTCCTTCAGAGGTATTTCCAATTTGACTTCTGAACATTTTGGCTTTTGTCCGTTGGCGTTTTCCTTTTCATGTATTTCCATTTGACTTCTTGCACTTTTTGTGTATCTCCATTTCACTCTTCGTTCATTTGACTTCGTCCTTTTTACTTTTCACATGTTCATGTTGATCCCTTGTTACGTTCTGTCCATCAGCTTATTGTCTTTTGGTTTATCTTCCTTTTCTTTTTTTGTCGTCGCTTTTTTTCCTGGAACCGGGTAGTGTACACACCTGTAATAATCCCTCACATACCTCAGTCTGCTGGGTAAACGCGATGTATACTATTTTTGTGAACGTGGCTTGGTGAAGGGTTTATCTTGGGTGGCTTTTATGCTAATGGTTTGTTGAAGGATTTGACTTCGCTGATGGTTGATCGAGTCTTTGATGATGTGTCCACCAGCCGATTTATTATAAATCCCCACCGTCGCATATTAATCCCTTGTGACACCGCGAGGTGAAAACTGAATGTCTGTACCTAAATATCATCGCGGTGAACTCCGTCGTCAATATAATAAATATTATGTTCTTTGGATTGTTAAGAAGTAGCTGGACGTCAGTTGCTGGGGGTAAATCGAACGGTGTTATGCCAGCGGCGTACCCTGGCAGGCATAAACATGCAGGAGTCAACATGCAGTCGATCCCGCAGGTGTGTCTACGCACATGAGTCTGTCGTTCGGAAGCGTCTACTGGAAGGCGTGGCACGCGCTTGGCGCGCTGAGCCGTGATCCAGACGGCCAGGTGGCCGACATGGTACTGCAACTGAAACATCAGATCACCGAGAAGGCCAAGGTCAGTGGTGGTAATCTCCCGGAACAGTTCTTGTTTTTGTTTATTTGTTGTTTGTTGTTGTGAGCCACAACAGTGTGCTTTCCAGAATAGTGTTACCTCCTTCGTCACGCTGGAAAGTACAAGGGTACGGTGTCACGACCATGGCATCAGCTGATAATGCGTGTTCAGTTATGTCGTTTGTGGACGACGGTTGCTGTGTCCCAGGTGCTCCGTGTCCCTGCCAGTGCGTCACATGATAACGCACTGGCAGGCTGGCATCCGACGTGACCGAGAGCGGAGCTCCCAATGCAGATGTTTCGGTTGGGATCATTTTTTTGGACTGTCTGACTGCATGCTAGACTGGAACTGTAATGTCGACTCCCTGCGATGCGTCATGCTCTACGTTGGCATGCTATTTAGCATGTTTGTCTCCGACGGTGGAGCGATATGCCCTTCCTGAAACGGCAAAGTTTAAGGTAAACCGTACGACGTTCACTGTAAGGAAACTTCTTGAAGAACAATCGGATGGTTGACTGACGACAATATGGACTTTGTTTAAACTTGGATGTTCTGCCGCTCCTGTTTATTGCTATCCCTGTGATACCGGCAACACCCTTCGGTGTTCATCATCCAGAGCGAGTTTGAGTAAGATTATCCATGGTCAAGTTTGATCGACTTGCCATGGCTCTGAATTAACCATTTGTAGCAGCACCATGCAATTTTAATATCGCACATTCTTAGCCCAGCTATCCGAGCTTGTTATGATGGCATGCTTTAACTCCGCAGGTGGTCCAATCTAAGATGAGCTCCTCCTCGCCATCGACGCTAAGCGGATCCATCTTGGTCGGGTCACCCCAGCGCAGGTACTCTCCCTCATATGCTGCCAGTTATGCTTGTTTAGACATGCCGCTGAGAAAGATTACCTTGCCAACAGCATCAACGCAGCTGGTGGTCCGGATTCTGAGTGACACCCTGGCTGTGTGTGATGGTCCTCACTGTGCTGGTCCTGAATGTGTTGTGAACGGTATGTGACTGTTGACTGTTTGTTGAATGACACTTGTAACTATATATAATTGTCCCGAGTGTACGGCAATCCTGACTGTTGACTGTTTGTTGAATGACACTTGTAACTATATATAATTGTCCCGAGTGTACGGCATTCCTGACTGTTGACTGTTTGTTGAATGGCACTTGTAACTATATATAATTGTCCCGAGTGTACGGCAATCCTGACTGTTGGATGTCTGTCTATGCATGACATTCCTGACTATATGTGATTGTCCTGAGTATGTGACATTTCCGACTATGACGTGTGATCGTCATGACTGTGTGACGTTCGTGATTGTGTGGCGTTCGTAATTGTGTGACAATCCTGGTTATTCTGACTGTATGTGGCGGCCTTGACTGTGTGACGATTCTCACCGGTATGGCAGTGTGGCGGTCGTCATCATGGGTGACTGTCCTGAATATGTGTGATGGTGCAACTGTCCGATGGTACTGACTATGTGTGATGGTCCAACTCCGCTGGTGCTGACTATGTATTACGGTCCGACAGTGTGTTGCGCTCTGACTGTATGTAACGGTCCGACAGTGTGTTGCGCTCTGACTGTATGTGACGGTCCGACAGTGTGTTGTGCTCTGATTGTATGTAACGGTCCGACAGTGTGTTGTGCTCTGATTGTATGTAACGGTCCGACAGTGTGTTGCGCTCTGATTGTATGTGACGGTCCGACAGTGTGTTGTGCTCTGATTGTATGTAACGGTCCGACAGTGTGTTGTGCTCTGATTGTATGTAACGGTCCGACAGTGTGTTGCGCTCTGACTGTATGTGACGGTCCGACAGTGTGTTGTGCTCTGATTGTATGTAACGGTCCGACAGTGTGTTGTGCTCTGATTGTATGTAACGGTCCGACAGTGTGTTGCGCTCTGATTGTATGTGACGGTCCGACAGTGTGTCGCGCTCTGACTGTATGTAGCGGTCCGACAGTGTATTGTGCTCTGATTGTATGTAACGGTCCGACAGTGTGTTGCGCTCTGACTGTATGTAACGGTTCGACAGTGTGTTGCTCTCTGACGGTATGTAACGGTCCGACAGTGTGTTGCGCTCTGACTGTATGTAACGGTCCGACAGTGTGTTGCGCTCTGACTATGTGACGGTCCGACAGTGTGTTGCGCTCTGACTGTATGTAACGGTTCGACAGTGTGTTGTGCTCTGATTGTATGTAACGGTCCGACAGTGTGTTGCGCTCTGACTGTATGTAACGGTCCGACAGTGTGTTGCGCTCTGACTGTATGTAACGGTCCGACAGTGTGTTGCGCTCTGACTGTATGTAACGGTTCGACAGTGTGTTGTGCTCTGACTGTATGTAACGGTCCGACAGTGTGTTGCGCTCTGACTGTATGTGACGGTCCGACAGTGTGTTGCGCTCTGACTGTATGTAACGGTTCGACAGTGTGTTGTGCTCTGACTGTATGTGACGGTCCGACAGTGTGTTGCGCTCTGACTGTATGTGACGGTCTGAATGTGTATTGCAGTGTGACTGTATGTGATAGTCGGACTGTGTGTTGCAGTCTGACTGTATGTGACGATCCTACTAGGTGTCACGGTTTGACTGTGCGAGGATACTGACTATGTGTTACGGTCTGACTGTGTGTGACGGTCAGACTGTGTGTGACGGTCAGACTGTTTACTACGGTCTGACTATGTGTGATGGTCCAACTGTGCGATGTACTGACTATGTATTGCGGTCCGACTGTGTGTGACTGTCCGACTATGTGTTACGGTCCGACTGTGTGTGACCGTCCGACTGTGTGTTACGGTCCGACTGTGTGTGACCGTCCGACTGTGTGTTGCGGTCCGACTGTGTGTGACTGTCCGACTGTGTGTGACTGTCCGACTGTGTGTGACCGTCCGACTGTGTGTTGCGGTCCGACTGTGTGTGACTGTCCGACTATGTGTTGTAGTCCGACTGTGTGTGACTGTCCGACTGTGCGTGACTGTCCGACTGTGTGTTACGGTCCGACTGTGTGTGACCGTCCGACTGTGTGTTGCGGTCCAACTGTGTGTGACTGTCCGACTATGTGTTGTAGTCCGAGTGTGTGTGACTGTCCGACTGTGCGTGACTGTCCGACTGTGTGTTGCGGTCCGACTGTGTGTGACTGTCCGACTATGTGTTGTAGTCCGACTGTGTGTGACTGTCCGACTATGTGTTGTAGTCCGACTGTGTGTGACTGTCCGACTATGTGTTGTAGTCCGACTGTGTGTGACTGTCCGACTATGTGTTGTAGTCCGACTGTGCGTGACTGTCCGACTGTGTGTTGTAGTCCGACTGTGTGTGACTGTCCGACTATGTGTTGTAGTCCGACTGTGTGTGACTGTCCGACTGTGTATGACGATCCTATTTTGTGTTGCGGTCCAACTGTGTGTGACTGTCCGACTATGTGTTGTAGTCCGAGTGTGTGTGACTGTCCGACTGTGCGTGACTGTCCGACTGTGTGTTGCGGTCCGACTGTGTGTTGCGGTCCGACTGTGTGTGACTGTCCGACTATGTGTTGTAGTCCGACTGTGTGTGACTGTCCGACTATGTGTTGTAGTCCGACTGTGTGTGACTGTCCGACTGTGTGTTACGGTCCGACTGTGTGTGACCGTCCGACTGTGTGTTGCGGTCCGACTGTGTGTGACTGTCCGACTATGTTTTGTGTGTGACTGTCCGACTATGTGTTAGTTGTGTTGCGGTCCGACTGTGTCCGACTGTGTGTGACTGTCCGACTATGTGTTGTAGTCCGAGTGTGTGTGACTGTCCGACTGTGTATGACGATCCTATTTTGTGTTGCGGTCCGACTATGTGTGACGATTCGACTGTGCGTTGCGGTCCGGCTGTATGTGACTGTCCGACTAGTTGGCCGAGTGTGTGACTGGCTTGCAACTTTTGTGATGCGGTCGACTATGTGGATTCTGTGTTGGTCCGTGTATGTGACTGAGTGGGCACTGTGATGGCTATGTGTGTGTCACTATGTGTGTTGGTCCAACTGTGTGATATTCCTGATTGTGACGGTCTGAACTACGAGTGATGGTCATGACCATGTATGATGGCCCAATGGTGTGATAGTCCTGATTGTGATGGTTTGGACTATGTGTGATGGTCCTGAGTAGTGATGAACCCTGTGTGGTGGCTCAACAGAGTGACGGTTCTGACTATGTGTGGCTAGGATTATGTTATATTGCATTGTTGAGCATTCATATTCATATGATTGGCTATTATGTCCAAAGTCAAGCGGATCAAGCCAAGTTTGGATCAGTGGTAGCATACACTGGATGAGGAACATTATAAGTATCAGTTAAGTTACCAGCCATACGCTCATAATAATGTGACGAATTAGAAATTAATAAAGATATATTACGCTTCCGAAGCGTCTTCAGTAGATACCGTAGAACACGTCCAAAGAACTAAAATGGATAAAATGGCAAAGATAAATCAAACTAAAACGGCACAGTCAGCACAAAAAGAAGTACAGCTTAACACGTGACTCAATCCTAAATTCACAGCACAGAAAACCTAAGTACAAAATGGGGGAGACAATTGAGTTACACAGACAAGAGAAAAGGTGCACGGAAGGGGGGGGGAGAGGTAAGTAGAGAGACACATGGGGAAGGAGAGACTATACCTATGTGACTAAGGAGTGACTATACATAGCGGTCCAACGGTGTCTGACGATATTGACGGACACCGGTGTGGTCGCCGCTGCTGACTGTCCTGACCGTGTTCTGTAGTTCTTCGCAGTAGTTCTGATTGCATAACAGAGTGTGACTGACTGTGTAATGGTTCCCAGTCCGTCGGAGCCACGGTCACCGGTGTGGTCGCCGCTGCTACGACAGACTTCGCGCTCTTCTGCAGACGGCAGTCTGGCGGAAATTCTGCCCGCTGGACACAGGTAAGGCTCCTGCCGGCCACACGGCAGGCTATACGGCCCGCACAGTTTGTGGTCGAGACTGGGTATCGGTGATCACAGGTAAAGTACGGACCACACAGGTTGTCCAGCGTTGCCCTCCGACTACTATGTGTACCTGATTGGGTTTTTGAACGTCTAGCATGGCTTGTGTGGTAATCCGAATACCAAATGCCATCTTATGGCATAGTAAACGCATATTAAGCACATTAAAATATTTAGTAAGCATATTAAACGCATATCGTGCACGGTCACTGTATTTTGAACTGAATCACGCTCGACCCGAGACTAAATCATCCATGATGGCGAAAGCACGTCAGGCTGAAACTTGTGGTAGAACGTTTTTCAACCATAGCTGGCTATTGAAGTGCCATTTCCCAGGTGACCGTGATTGTCGCCAGGGGTGAAGTGCTCAGGGTGCGTGTTGGCTGCGATGCGCCTCGGTCTGTGTTGGAAGCCGTGACGCGGCTGTTGGTTGTCGTCACGGTCGCAGTAACCAGCTGGTCGGCGTGCTGTCGACAGTGACATCCCACAGCGTACCAGTTTCGTCGAGTGGATGGACCGGTTCTACGCCCGGCCTCTGAACCTGTTCACCGAGTATCCCGAGTCCCCGGAGGACGACGACGAGAACTACTACAAGGAGTGCAGGTAGGTGCCGGTACAGCTGGTGAAGCTGGCGTCAGCTGGAGTTGCTCTACGCCTCCTGTAATGAGTGAGTCCCATTGGCATTGACATGGCGGTGACAACGGCGAAGCTTCAAGGAAGCTACTGGGAAGGCCTGAGCAGTGCAAAAGTCTATAAATGCAAAGCGCAGTGGAGGTACTTATCCATTGAATCTCATGTCAAAATATGTTATTATGGGATTATCATAATGTATTCACTGAAAGTCACGAGATAGCTTTTCATCTAGCATATCTGCTAATTCAAACATGGAAATAGATCGATAGGAGGTGTGATATGAAATCAAGAATAAGATACATGACAGTGAATAAGCACATTCAGTCGGACGACGGTAAATACAAAATAACATTGAAAGTATTCTACACGTCACATTAGCACTAAAACACTAAAATCACGCTCTCCAGTACCGACCCTGATTTCGTGAGGTAGTTGTACACCTGTAAAGCTTATCTGTCGCGTACCAACTTCGACTCTATTTGGGGGAGCCTAAGACTACTTCCCTGCCTTGTGTCGTACGCATGCTCCTGGCTTGTCTGGGGTCCAAGGGTGTACTTGGTATGGTAAGGGGTTCGTACTGTTGGGATTTTCGGAACTGGACAGACGATATGTAAATGAGTCAGCTGTTTGGCGTTCTGCCACCTCATACTATGAATGGCATCCATATATGAGCGCATTTACGTCTTCCACTCCTCACGTGCGCAGAAGTGTTTTGTTTTAATCTGGAAGACAATGATGCGGGAACCGGGAGATGGCGTAGAGCGGGCAGCTCCCACTCTCCAACTTTGAGACCGGGGGTGGGGGGCTCTCAGCTTCTCCAATATGGTATGTGTAAGTGCGTATTCCAAAATATAGGTAGTATCGAGGCTACCTACGTTTTGAATTGACGATACTTGACAAGGATTCAGAGGTTGGGATAGGCACTCCTTAAGGTATTCCCTGTTATCTCGTTGAATTATTTTGTCCGCTGTCGGCCGATTTCAGAATTCCGTTGGGCGTTGTAGCGTACAAGACTTCAACGGTTGGCCATTTTTATGACACGGGCCTCAAAAGCTATGGTTCATGACTCCAATCCGACCAGGATAAACCTGTAATCGCCGTGTATAAAGTTGTGGTGAGAGTCATCCCGAAGTCGATTCTTTACATGCAGCGCCCATAGCTACACTAGTTAGCAGGGTTACACCAGTTAACAGGGTCAATGCTTAGGTCGTCAAAGTGGGGAGTGCTGAGCCCTCTGCCCCATCTGGCGCCTGGTTTCTGCTCCCTTGTGTTTCCATTCATAGCTGGATTTCCTGTGGTGGGGCGAGAACGGGAGTTATTGATGAGCAAGGGTAAGCATGTCTTGTTCTAGAGTCGCGCTATGCGTCTCCCGGATGGTCTATTGGTTGGGATAAACGGCTCGCGCTTGTGAGGCCCGGGTTTGATTACCGGTGCAGGGAAGCGTTTTCGTTGAGAAACTTGTTCTTTGCCGGCCAGGTTCGCCGAGAACTATCGCGTGCGTCGTGCGGGTGAACGTGACGTGGGCAGACTGCATCAGGAGCGTCTCGAGCACCAAATGATGCTGTGCAAGCATGGTGTGGCCCCAGCGCACCTGTCCTTCAGCCCCTTCACAGTGCACCTGGTGGTGGCCGACAAGAACCGCTTCAGGTCAGTGGAGTTCTTACCACTGGGTTCTGTTTATTTGTTTGGTGTACTGCGTTGTGATGAGTACTGACATGGATAGAAGTTTAAAATACATTATTGGTAGGACCCAACACTGCTCAAGCTAACCAATTAAAAAGCGACTGAATAGCATTGGAGCGGCTTGAGCCTAACGAAAATGATGTTATCTGCAATTTGTGATTATTAACTTGACATGTTGTATGGAATGTAGCAGATGTAGTCTCACTGTTACAGCTGTTTTGGTGTTCTGTGGTTTGAGCTGTGACAATTGTGCTGCTGCAACATGCTGGACTGTTACAAGGTGTGGTGCCAGGAGTGTAGCTTTGTGCCACTGGGAGGACCCCCCCCCCCCTCATGTTGGCTTTGCTATCTATTTGGGCCTGCCCAAATGAATTGCACCCTCCTAATAATTTTCAGAAGCCTACACCTATGTGTGCCATTGCAGTGTGCTGGACTGTGTAGGAGGTAGTGTCTCAGTGTGCTGGACTGTGACAGTGTGCTGCACTGTGACAGGTGTACTGTCACAGTGTGCTGGACTGTGATAGATGTGTTGTTGTGTGCTGGACTGTGTCAGGTGTGCTTTTGCCATGTCCCGAACTGTGGCATGTGTTGTTGCGAAGTATTCGACTGTGTCAGGTATGCTCTTGCAGTATGCTGGGCTGTTTGAAGCATGCTGTTGCAATGTGTTTGACTGTTTCAGATGTGCAGCGCTGCAATATACTGGACTGTATCCGATGTGCTATTGTACTGTGCAGTGTGCTGAACTGTGACAGGTGTGTGGCTGCAATGTACTGGATTGTGTCAGGTGTGCTGTTCCAGTGTGCTGTTCTAATGCGCTGGATTGTGACATATCTGTTGTGTGCTGGATGGCGTCAGGTATGCTGTTTCAGTGTCGTGGACTGACATGTGTTAAGTTGCAATGTGCTGGACTGTGACAAGTGTGTTATTGCAATATACTGAACTTTGACAGGTGTTTTGTTTCAGTGTGCTGAAATGTGGCAGGTGTTGCGTTGTGGTGGACTGTGACATGTGCGCTGGTGCAGTGTGCTGAACTGACACTTGTTGCAGTGTGCTGGATTACACCAAGGGTCAGCAGGTGACACAGCACGTGAACCACTTGTCGGGCAAGGGCAGTACCACCTGCATCACTGGGTTTGACTTCATCAACCCTCAGCACCAAACACTACTGCTGGTGGCCGCCGACGACGGCACCATCAGGTGAGACGTCCCACCTCTGTTCGCACCAGTCGCTGCTTCCAGCATTGACCGTCTGCGTCGTTACACGCGTCTCGGGATTATCTGGGTTATTGATGAGCTAGTTTGACTGTTTCGAGTATGGGCGCTAAATGACCTCGTAGTCGGTGCGCCCTTAAGCCTAAATAACTAACTAACTGACTGTTCCGAGTTGTTCCACTTCACAGGGCCGTGTGTGATCCATGTTCTGTCTGCTGGATTGTGGTTCTAGTTATCGGACCGTAGCAGGAGATCTGTGGCATGTGCAACTGCTGAGTGGTCCATGTTCTCCGTTCCAACCATGCAGTGGTCTATAATTCGTACCCCGTCCGCCAGTGTCTTTCGAATTCTCCACTTCTGCTGGGAAATATGTAGCTCGTGCATCTCCTGCCATTGTGGTTTGAGTTTTTAGACCTTGTGAGTGGTCTATAACACGCGCTCCATCCGCCAGAGTGTGATCCCAGTTCTCGGATCCTGTGGGAGGTATATCGCACCATGTCGCGTCCGTCAGACTGTGGTCCGAGTTCTCGAACCCTGCAGGAGATCTATAGCACCATACCCCGTCCGTCAGACTGTGGTCCGAGTTCTCGAACCCTGCAGGAGATCTATAGCACCATACCCCGTCCGCCAGAGTGTGGTCCGAGTTCTCGGACCCTGCGGTGAAGACGCCGACATGCGTGACGTCTTGGACGGCGCTGGAGGAGTCGGGCTCTGGCGGCCTGACGGTCGCCTGGCAACAGACGACCGGCCGACTGGTGGCCGGTGGTCACGAGCGCTCGCTGCACGTCTGGGACCTACAGCGTGAGCGGCGCGTGCTGGAGCTGCCCTGCTGTTCCGACACAATCGTCGCCGCACTGGCCGTCACTGAGTCAGGTCAGTGGGTCAGGTCCCCGGTACCGGCAGTAGCTGCAGCAAACTCGGCTGGTCCTGAAGCGCATATTACAATGTGTGAATCTATCTACCTATTTATCTATATATAGATATATTGATACAGGTAGATTAGACAGACAGACGGAGAGACTGACAGACAGACATATGTATGTATATATATATATATATATATATATATATATATATATATATATATATATATATCTATATATATCTATATCTATATCTATATATATATATATATCTATATATATATATATATATATATATATATCTATATATATATATATATATATATATATATATATATATATATATATATATATATATATATATATAAATAGATATATAGATATATAGATAGATAGATAGATAGATGGATAGATAGATAGATAGATAGATAGATAGATAGATAGATAGATAGATAGATAGATAGATAGATAGATAGATAGATAGATAGATAGATAGATAGATAGATAGATAGATAGATAGATAGATAGATAGATAGATAGATAGATGTATAGATATATAGATAGATAAAACGTAGACTGCCCTAAAACGCAGGCTAACGCTGCCCTAAAATGCAGGAGACGTAGCCCATCATTGTTTTGTGCAGCACCTCTTCTATTATACCGTTCTTCGATTATAACATCAATCTGGCATTTATTATCTATCCTATGATTATGATTTGCAGGCTGGAGCATCAAAGTGGTAGTGTGAGTGACCCTAACTTCCACGGTTGATAAGTGGTCCTGGTTACCTTAATGATCTGGCCGGACCTGACCTGACCCGATCCGAAAGGGCGACATAAGATGGTGGCGGGATACTCTAACGGTACCGTGTCTATATTCGACTGCTGCTTGACGTCGGTACTGTGAGTGATGATCTGACCTGACCTGGCTTCAACTAGCCTGACCCGACAGAGCCACATATAGTGATGGCGAGGCATGCCAATGGCATCGTGTCGCTGTACCCAACGTCGGTACTGTGATTGATGACCTAACCTGACCTGACCTGACCCGACAGAGCCTCATATGGTGGTGGCGGGATATTCCAATGGCATCGTGTCGCTATACGACTGTCGGCTGGCGCCGCAGCAGGCGCGCGTGTGCACGTGGTCCGAACACCAGGGCTTCGTGGTGACTGCCGAGCTGCGCTCCATCGGCGGCCACACGGTGGCTGTCACTGGCGAGTGAGTGACAACGGCTCACTGACACCACCACACTGACACCACCACACTGCTGACGCCACCTCACTGACGCCACCTCACTGACGCCACCACACTGGCACCACCACACTGACACCACCACACTGACACCACCACACTGGCACCACCACACTGACACCACCACACTGACACCACCACACTGGCACCACCACACTGACACCACCACACTGACACCACCACACTGGCACCACCACACTGACACCACCTCACTGACGCCACCACACTGACACCACCACACTGGCACCACCACACTGACACCACCACACTGACACCACCACACTGACACCACCACACTGGCGAGTGAGTGACAACGGCTCACTGACACCACCACACTGACACCACCACACTGACACCACCACACTGACACCACCACACTGACACCACCACACTGACACCACCACACTGACACCACCACACTGACACCACCACACTGACACCACCTCACTGACGCCACCACACTGACGCCACCACACTGACACCACCTCACTGACACCACCACACTGACACCACCACACTGACACCACCACACTGACACCACCTCACTGACACCACCACACTGACACCACCACACTGACACCACCCACTGACGCCACCACACTGACACCACCACACTGACACCACCTCACTGACGCCACCACACTGACGCCACCACACTGACACCACCCACTGACGCCACCACACTGACACCACCACACTGACCACCCACCACACTGACACCACCACACTGACGCCACCACACTGACACCACCACACTGACACCACCACACTGACGCCACCACACTGACACCACCACACTGACACCACCACACTGACGCCACCACACTGACGCCACCACACTGACACCACCACACTGACACCACCACACTGGCACCACCACACTGACACCACCACACTGACACCACCACACTGACACCACCACACTGACACCACCTCACTGACGCCACCACACTGACACCACCACACTGACGCCACCACACTGACACCACCACACTGACGCCACCACACTGACACCACCACACTGACACCACCACACTGACACCACCACACTGACACCACCACACTGACGCCACCACACTGACGCACCACCACACTGACGCCACCACACTGACACCACCACACTGACGCCACCCACTGACACCACCACACTGACGCCACCACACTGACACCACCACAGCCACCACACTGACGCCACCACACTGACACCACCACACTGACACCACCACACTGACGCCACCACACTGACACCACCACACTGACACCACCACACTGACACCACCACACTGACACCACCACACTGACACCACCACACTGACGCCACCACACTGACACCACCACACTGACACCACCACACTGACACCACCACACTGGACGCCACCACACTGACGCCACCACACTGACACCACCACACTGCACACGCCACCCACGACGCCACCACACTGACGCCACCACACTGACACCACCACACCGACACCACACTGACACCACCACACTGACACCACCACACTGACACCACCACACTGACACCACCACACTGACACCACCACATTGACGCCACCACACCACACCACCACACTGACACCACCACACTGACACCACCACACTGACACCACCACACTTGACACCACCACACTGACACCACCACACTGGCACCACCACACTGACACCACCACACTGACACCACCACACTGACACCACCACACTGACACCACCACACTGACACCACCACACTGACACCACCACACTGACACCACCACACTGGCACCACCACACTGACACCACCACACTGACACCACCACACTGACACCACCACACTGACACCACCACACTGACACCACCACACTGACACCACCACACTGACACCACCACACTGACACCACCACACTGACACCACCACACTGGCACCACCACACTGACGCCACCACACTGACGCCACCACACTGACACCACCACACTGACGCCACCACACTGACGCCACCACACTGACACCACCACACTGACGCCACCACACTGACACCACCACACTGACGACACCACCACACTGACACCACCACGCCACCTCACTGACACCACCACGACTGACGCCACCACATTGGCGCCATCACACTGACGCCACCTCACTGACACCACCACACTGACACCACCACACTGGCACCACCACACTGACGCCACCACACTGACACCACCACACTGACGCCACCACACTGGCACCACCACACTGACGCCACCACACTGACACCACCACACTGACGCCATCACACTGACGCCACCTCACTGACACCACCACACGCACCACCACACTGGCACCACCACACTGACGCCACCACACTGACACCACCACATGGCGCCACCACTGACACTGACACCACCACACTGACGCCCATCACTGACACCACCACACTGACGCCACCACACTGACGCTACCACGCTGGTACCACCAATGCAGTTGATGCGCCACTGAAAGCCCAAATAATCTAACTAACTAACTGACACCACCACACTGGCACCACCACACTGACGCCACCACACGTTGACGCCACCACACTGACGCCACCACACTGACGCCACCACACTGCACCACCACACTGCGCCATCACACTGACGCCACCTCACTGACACCACCACACTGACGCCACCACATTGGCCCGCGCCATCACACTGACGCCACCTCACTGACACCACCACACTGACACCACCACACTGGCACCACCACACTGACGCCACCACACTGACACCACCACACGCGACGCCACCACACTGACACCACCACACTGGCACCACCACACTGACGCCACCACACTGACACCACCACACTGACGCCATCACACTGACGCCACCTCACTGACACCACCACACTGACACCACCACACTGGCACCACCACACTGACGCCACCACACTGACACCACCACATTGACGCCACCACACTGACACCACCACACTGACGCCATCACACTGACACCACCACACTGACACCACCACACTGACGCCACCACACTGACGCCACCACGCTGGGCGCTGTATAACCAATGCAGTTGATGCGCCCTAAAACCCAAATAACTAACTAACTAACTGACACCACCACACTGACACCACCACACTGACGCCACCACACTGACGCCACCACACTGACACCACCACACTGACGCCACCACACTGACGCCACCACACCGACACCACCACACTGACGCCACCACACGCGACGCCACCACACTGACACCACCACACTGACACCACCACACTGACGCCACCACACTGACGCCACCACACACCACCACACTGACGCCACCACACCGACACCACCACACCGGCACCACCACACTGACGCCACCAC
>JAOTOM010001347.1:0-47500 GCA_034440615.1 Ashinkailepas kermadecensis
CGTCCAGCGGACGCGGACGGCACCCAGTACGACGCGAACGTCGCCCAGTGGACACAGATAGCGCCCAGTGGGACGCGGACGGCGCCCTGGCGGGATCGCGACGGGCGCCCAGTGGATCGCGGACGGCGCCCAGTGGATCGCCACGAGCTCAGCGGACGCGGATTTGCTGCGCCCAGCGGGCTTGGACGGCGCTCCAGTGGGGACGCGGACCGCCCAGCGGACGCGGACGGCGCCCAGCGGGGACGCGGACGCCCAGTGAGACGCGGACGTCACCCAGTGGACGCGACGCGCCCAGTGGGACGCGGACGGCGCCCAGTTAACGCGCGGACGGCGCCCAGTGGGACGCGGACGGCGCCCAGAGGACGCGGACGTCACAGCACCAGCTGAGGCCAGGACGAGCCGCAGCAGTGCCCCGCCGCGTCTCCGCAGACCAGCCGGCAGCCCCCAGCGGTCACGTCATGCGACCACCGAGTTCCGTGACAGGCACGCCTCCTTCCGCACCAGCTGGCCGTGAGTCGCGCGTCACACCGAAGGCTTTGACGTGTGTCAACCGTCGCGGCCGACCTGGAAGATGGACACACACCGAAGTGTGAGGCGTTTGATCAGATCTGTCAGTGCTGGCGGCGGCAGTGCTGGCGTCTAGACCAGCGCCGGTTGGCGCCGCCTGTTCACCTGATCGTGCAGGGCGTGGAAGCCCTCGTCTGCGAAGCGTGAGAAGCTCTTGCCGACGCCCATGCTGGACGAGCGCGCCTTGGGCACGAAGCCGCCGTAGCCCGATATTGGGATCACGTCGTCTTGTGCTGACGGAGAGAGAGAGGGAGGAGGGAGAGAGAGAGGGGGAGTCAGCCATCTGGTGCTCATCATGGCAGACACGACCACGGCCACTTCGCTAGTTGGTTGGACGTGTAGGGACGGCTGACGACCAGGAACGGCATCTGCTGAACTGGCTTGTCGTATGTGGCTGCCGATGGATGTGGCTGTCGGTGGGTGTGACTGTCGGTAGGTGTGGCTATCGGTAGGTGTGGCTGTCGGTGGGTGTGGCTGTCGGTAGGTGTGGCTGTCGGTGGGTGTGGCTGCCGGTAGGTGTGGCTGTCGGTAGGTGGCTGTCGGTAGGTGTCGCTGTCGGTAGGTGTGGATGGACTGCCGGTAGGTGTGGCTGCCGGTAGGTGTGGCTGCCGGTAGGTGTGGCTATCGGTAGGTGTGGCTATCGGTAGGTCTGGCTGTCGGTAGGTGTCGCTGTCGGTAGGTGTGGCTGCCGGTGGGTGTGGCTGTCGGTGGGTGTGGCTGTCGGTGGGTGTGACTGTCGGTGGGCGTGGCTGTCCGTAGGTGTGGCTGTCGGTGGGTGTGGCTGTCGGTGGGTGTCGCTGTCGGTAGGTGTGGCTGTTGGTAGGTGTCGCTGTCGGTAGGTGTCGCTGTCGGTAGGTGTGGATGGACTGCCGGTAGGTGTGGCTGCCGGTAGGTGTGGCCGTCGGTAGGTATCGCTGTCGGTAGGTGTCGCTGTCGGTAGGTGTCGCTGTCGGTAGGTGTGGCTGTTGGTAGGTGTCGCTGTCGGTAGGTGTCGCTGTCGGTAGGTGTGGATGGACTGCCGGTAGGTGTGGCTGCCGGTAGGTGTGGCCGTCGGTAGGTGTCGCTGTGGGTAGGTGTCGCTGTCGGTAGGTGTCGCTGTCGGTAGGTGTCGCTGTCGGTAGGTGTGGTTCGGTAGGTGTGGCTGCTGGGAGATGTGGTTGCCGGTAGGTGTGGTTGCCGGTAGGTGTGGCTATTGGTAGGTGTGGCTACCGGTAGATGTGGTTGCTGGTAGGTGTGGCTGTCGGTAGGTGTGGCTGTCGGAAGGTGTGGCTGTCGGTAGGTGTGGCACTGTGGATGGACGAGAGCAGTAGCGTAAGCGATGTCCATGAAAAAATCGAGCCGTTATAAAACGGAGGAAAAGCGTGATATACAGCAAACATTGCCTTCGTCTTGCCTGTACGATGATTTTCGCCATACTTCCCCTTCGAAAACAAGCTTACTCTTTCCCAAGTGGGCTTGCTGGGGTAAACTTAAAATGGCTTGCACTTAATCACAAGGGCATGCCATAACCTGTATTAATGAAAGTCATACAAAAATACATAACTAATACATTTTGCTGACAATGGTGAAAGCACTTTTGCTTTAGGATAGACCAGTGTCAATCACAATCGTGTGGTTTGTTGTCTGCACCGACTTTCATCTGATGCTAACTTGTCACTTATTCTGCCATGCTTATTTGCGTCATATTTTTCATCACTTGGCTCCAAGAACCGCGACTGGCTAATTCATTTTGATGTTGGGGTGAAATGTTTTGTTGGCGGATCGTGAGCGGCAAATCTTAATTAGTCCGAAGATCCAAATTTTAAAATGCCCAATTTAGCATGTACTATGTTATGATGTAGAGGTTCCCCAAATTAGCTTGAACCAGGAGAGTAACATTTTGTGTTGTATTGGGAATGCACACCAGCAGCCTGCCTTAAGGCTTCGCTGAGGAGATGTCAAGCCAGTGGATGTACTCCAAAATCTGCACAATGCCATTATTTAGGGCTACGTATCCCTCGCAAAATTGGCTGCATGACATGAAGAGATGCTGTAGTTCGCTGTAAGCAACTTACCATTGATCGGCATCACAATCACAATCACTTACCGGCATTGGCATTCACTGTCCCTATGTTGCACCACGATAATGGAAAATTAATGGGTCCAAATGAAGCAGTTCTATTTGGACACATTTCCTGTTCTTCATCGCTAACATGAGGTCACGATTTGTATTAACTCAATTATGATGTTCGGTAGCCATTGAGTTGCAACATATTGCAATGAACTGATCGTTCGCTAGTGTGGCATACGGCTGTTCACATTTGGGAATATTCCATTTGATCTGACGGTGCCGCCTTTGATGAACTGAATACCTCTGTGTTATTGCCTCGTTATAACATTAATACGTTTGTTGCATGTTATGTTGCTATTCAGTTGTTCAAATACTTTTATTTCGGCGGAAGTGCTGCTATCGATCAACTGAATGTCGCCAAACCGTCCATTGGGAACCTACAAAATATAGAAAATGCTAAGTAATATTGCCAGGCGCGTTCATTTGCATTCCAATGATGTAAAAATGTTCTCCTAAACGAGGCATTTTCCTCGCCCATTATTCACAAGGAGCATATGCAGGGACCTACACCCGGTTAGACACCCTAATCACTCAGCATCTATGAACGTGCCACATTTGCACGTGGCGCACCGAAGCGCTGCGCCGTACACAGAGCCGGCTTTTCTGTTATGAGCGTTGACTGTCCAGGCCAGAAGCGCCAGTGGATTGTTTGTCGGTCGACGGCGGGCGCCCGGGGTATCGATCTGTTTGCAGCTGCGATTCGCGAAGTGGCCGTCGGTCACCGTCGGTCACCGTCTGTCACCGTCTGTCACCGTTGGTCAGGCCACCGTCGGACACCGTCGGTCACCGTCGGTCACCGTCGGCCACCGTCAGTCACCGTCGGGGTCACCGTCGGTCACCGTCGGTCACTGTCTGTCACCGTCGGTCACCGTCGGTCACCGTCGGCCACCGTCGGTCACCGTCGGTCACCGTCGGGGTCACCGTCGGTCACCGTCGGCCACCGTCTGTCACCGTCGGTCACCGTCGGCCACCGTCGGTCACCGTCGGTCACCGTCGGTCACCGTCGGTCACCGTCTGTCACCGTCGGTCACCGTCGGTCACCGTCTGTCACCGTCGGTCACCGTCGGTCACCGTCGGTCACCGTCGGTCACCGTCGGCCACCGTCGGTCACAGTCGGTCACCGTCTGTCACAGTCGGTCACCGTCAGTCACCGTCGGTCACCGTCCGCCGCGGCCACACATGTGCCCGGTGTTCACTGTTCAGTGTCTGTTGGTGACAGCAACGACAGACGGAAGTCGCGGTGAGCGACGAGGCTCGATCGCCGGTGCTAACCCGCCGCGCCGCGAGTGGTCGCATGCAGAACCACCGCACAGGAGTGAAATAGGTGCGAGCGGGAGCGAGGCGCATGCAAGAAGGTCAATCACGGGCGAAGGCGAAGTTAGAGCGAGCTACTTGTGTGCATTTACGGAACAAGTTCACATGAGATACTCGACTCGACCGTCACGTTTATGAAACCTTGCTAACTTTTTGTTTATATTTTATACTGCTCTTTCTAAAACTATTCTGGCGATTGATGTACTCACTTGTGCATTCAGAGCTAGGCCTGCGTTTAATTATGTGTTTTGCCAGCTTAAACCACAAATTGTATCTGAAGCACTGATAATCTTGTTTTAAGTGCTTGTGAACGCTAAGCGCGCCATTCGGCGCGGAGCGCCACATATGTCGGCGACCATTCACATGTATCCACACGTTGTCACCAGAGGGCAGCTACGGTTGGTTCCACAACGTATATCTTGACAACAGTATGATTATCGTTGGCGGCGGTGCCTTGTGATGTGATTGTGATGTATATCAAGGTTGGCCAGGTGTTGGCATAGCTGGTTAGATATATATGAATATATATATATATATATATATATATATATATATATATATATATATATATATATATATATATATATATATTTATATATATATATACATATATGTATATATATATATATATATATATATATATATATATATATATATATATATATATATATATATATATACATGTGTATATATATATATATATACATATATGTATATATATATATATATATATATATTCCTCTCTCTCTCTCGAGCTATGCCAACCGCGTACCTGCCGAGTACCGACTGTACTTGGTGTCGGCCTGGGTGGCGGGGTCGGGCGGGGCCGGATCCAGACCGCCCCCGCCGCCGGCGCCACCGCCACCGGCGCCCGCCTCCTGCACCCGCTCGGCCTTCTCTCGGTCCAGTTGGCTCCTGCGGTCGTGCGAGCGCTGCTCCAGGTCCGTGTAGCACGTGTTGACCAGGCGCTGGTAGTTGATTCCCACGTGGTGCTGGCTGCACGGGATGTGGCCTGTGGACGGGGCATGGTATTCGTCACCAGCGGGCGTGAGTGGGTCTCGGGGTCTGTCGAGCCTAACCTGTGGGCAGTACTGATCCTCGCGAAGTCTCTCCAGACTAATCTGTAGACAGCACAGGTCCGTATGGGGTCTCTTGAGACTAACCTATGAACAGTACGAATTCTCGCGGAGTCTCTCGCGACTAATATGTAGACAGCACAGGTCCGTACGGGGTCTCTCGAGGCTAACCTGTGGACAGTACGGATTCTCGCGGGGTCTCTCGAGACTAATCTGTAGACAGCACAGGTCCGTGCGGGGTCTCGAAACGGGCGTGGATAACGAGGGATGACATAGTATTGGCAGAACAATTATTTCGCACATCACCAACCTAGCAACTATGTTATCAAACAGCAAGTTACCCATACATTGCAGTGAATAATCAGCCTGGGTCGTAGATGTTTATCGGAAGCGGCACCACCTCAGTGGCCATATTTCTAACTGCTGAGTGCCGAGTCTCTGACTGGACTGTACTCACACCGTGTCCGGCCCAGCACCGACCATCGGTCGGCACATCCGACAAAGGTCGGGCGCCACTCAAGCCAAGCTTCCTTCGCGTGCAGCCCACGTGACTGTACGCGGCTCGGTGTTTGTCTTCGGCACGCGGACGTCAAACCGCTGAACAAACGTCAGGCGAGCCGATTTCGTCACACCGGCGAAGGCCAGCCGCCGGCAGGGCGTACGTGCGGATTGTGCCGTATTGACAGTCATGCCGGCTCGCCATTGTTGGCTTCCATCACGGCCGTGACCCGGACACGGCCAGCATTTGTCGCCCCGCTCCCAACCACCGTCAGTGATGTCGGCATGTCACACAACTACACGTTGCTACCGCGTTACGCGTTACGTCGGTTCGCAGGCTACAGCCGGTTGAAGCTTGCCGAATATGAAGTATGGCACACTCATTGAGAAGTCCTAGAACAGGTTTGTTTGCACACATCGATTGCATGCAGACCGCTAGAAACCAGAAATTATCACCGCCAAGGAATTACCACCAGCAAAGTAAGCAAATTCTCACTAGCAGAATAATCGCCTCCAGTGCCAAGAAAATGTCCGCTTGCTTTTCGTTCTTCGGGCCACATATGTCGCTCGAATGTCGTAACTCAACCAGGATTTGGAAAATAGGCTGTTCCTGGATTGTTCGCATCCAGAACACTATCTTCGCCAGAAATTTATGCCCTCATTTTTCTCCGTTTGTGTATGAATGGTGATGTCAGACAATAAACTGCTGTGTGATAAAGGGGTGAGGTGAGGGAATTGAGTCGTTATACCTGCTGGCGTATGTCAGACAATGGACTGCTGTGTGGAAAATGGGTGGGGTGGGGTGGGGAGATTGAGCAGCTATACCTGCTGTTAGTGGTGTTTAGCTCGGCTGAGAGGGCCGGTCATCTGTTCCGGTGACGTTTGGCTGCCACAGCAAGGCAAGGCAGGGCAGGACAGGACAGTGCAGGACAGGACAGGGCAGGGCAGGACAGGACAGGACAGGACAGATCAGGGCAGGGCAGGACAGGGAAGGGCAGCGCCGGGCAGGACAGGGCGGGGGCAGGGCAAGACAGGGCACGGCAGGGCAGGACAAGGCAGAGCAGGACAGGACAGGGCAGGACAGGGCAGGGCAGGGCAGGCGGAATGTGTGGCCGGAACCGAGCTTTGCCATACACTGCCTCAATTGCCTTGGGGTGACGTCAAGCGGTCAGGATAAAATTGCGAAATACACCGCAGTTCGCGCTGAAAACTTGGCTTCCTGTGAAACGTTCCGACAAAGACACGAATTCAAGCAATAAGCACCCTTTTGTTAGTTCCCGCAACAGCTGGTTAGCAATTTCTTCCACCATTACGATGGGCTTCCCCGCATTTTCTATGCGGGCACTTGCTTCTCAGTTGAGTGCCGTGCCGGCAGGCAGTGCTGCAGTCGCCTTCGCCGGCTGCCGAGGTCCCGGTGGGCGTCGGTGGGCAGCGGGCGGCGGGCGATGGGCGGTGGGCGTCGATGGGCGGCGGGCGGTGGGCGGTGGGCGGCGGTGGGTGGTGGGCGGCGGCACGCCGAGGGTGCCGATACGCCGACCTTGGGCGCGCCGTCCGACTCCGAACAATCGACCGCCGGTCTGGAGCATCCGGTCGGGGTCTTGGCGTGCTTTTGGCTGTTCCGATTCACAGGTCAGGATTCGCAGGAGTGGGCATATTCCAAAACTGAAAAGTTGTTGATGTAGTTAGTGTTAGTTGTAGGTGTGTTATAGAAATTGTTCGAAGATGCTGCAAAGTGTAAAATCCACCGTTCTTTTCGGATATCGTCACTTCTTTGATGTCCAGCAACGGTACGGCTAAGGGCCATCATCATTATTATTGCCTGTTTCAGTCGTCACAATTTTTGGAGGCTGTTTAGTGAGGCTGGGAGAGTGGGTAGGAGGTTCAGACTAATAAGTGTTCAGAGATACGAGGCAATATAGCATTGTTTGTATAATGTAACATAAAATGAATTTGTTAAGAATTATGCTAAGATATCATATCACAATAGAAGTAATTATTTCACATACTATTCCGGAATTGTCTTAGTTACAGCAAAACGCAGCATATTTTTGTTGTCGCGAGCATCCTTCACGAACAACCTTAACGATCGATGAATATGAAATGCACACTGGTTGCCGATGAATATGAAATGCACAGCAAAGGAGATATTTCGTCAACATTTTGTTGTAATTATGTGTCATCTGTCCCTAAGAGCAATGGTTATGCGCATGGCAGCACATTAACACCACAGGTCTCAGTCTGCGTACCTTGCACGATTAACCCTACACAGCGTGCATTTTATGTTAAATCATAGGCAGAACATGCGGCAATTTGAGTCGATTTTCGTCAACTGTTCATGGGTGTGTGGCGCTCATTTTCGTGAACTGCCTGTTCGCACGACGGCCGACACCGGCAGTCTGACCCTGCAGCCTGACCCTGCACAGCCTCACGACGGCCGACACCGGCAGTCTGACCCTGCAGCCTGACCCTGCACAGCCCCACGACGGCCGACACCGGCAGCCTGACCCTGCAGCCTGACCCTGTACAGCCCCACGACGGCCGACACCGGCAGCCTGACCCTGCACAGCAGTGCCTGACAGCCGACGGCGAGTGCGGCGTCGGATCTGCCGCAGCACCGTCAGCTGTTGCGTGACGTGACCGTACTTTGTGGGACGGCCGTCGGTTTCCGTCACACTCCCGTGACACGTGTCGGCACGTGTAATGACAGGGTCCGTGGCGGCCGTGCGCCGAATACCCAGCTCGCGTTTGCCACCATTTTTGGAGGTGTAAATCAAGGTGGCACATGCATTCTGTGTGATGCGGATCTTGAGGAAGGCTGCGGTGGCCATACAGCAGAGCTTCTGCCGATGCGATGGTCTGTGATGTCCCTCTTGCGCCTAAACCCTGTTCCGTGCGAGCTGTGCGGCATTACGGTGACTTGCACGAAGGGGGGCGGACAGATTCTGCCCCCGAAAGATCTCGATAATTATTGGTTCAGTTTTGATGCAAAAAAAACGCCATTCGATTCGTCTCGATAAGAACTACATCACTGAAGCGAACAGTTTCAAAATTTGGAAAAAGAAGGATAGAGTGACAAAGCTCTAGCATTTTGGTATATTTTGTGGCCCTCGCTGTACATATGCCTATCAGTCGATGCTTATGAAACAAGCATGGTTCGGTTTGGACCGTAAAGCTGTTTCATGTATTTATGGGCTACGGCCAAAATAAAAAGTAATAGGCGGTTCCAGACATGGAAACTAAGCTACTGTATTTTGTCTCGCCTTTAATGATATAAGTAAGACAAGCATAATACGCACATCAAAATATCACGTTCAGTAGCATGCACACACCGATCCGAATGCGTAACACGGGGGACGCCATTTTTCCCATCCAAGAGATACTCTGAACATATCAAGAGGGAAGTAGAGCGTGCATTAGAGTACAAATCCATCAGGCAACAAAACAACGGAGCATCGTGTGCGCAACTAGAAGTGAATGCGCTGCCATCCGTCTTGCACTCCATAGAATCGCCTCGGGCACAAAGTTATGCTACCATAGCAAATAAATATATTATATTGCATGATAATGTTTGGAAACTACTTCATATACCTAATCGGTTGTGCAAATGAAGCAAATAATACACCAACTTTCGTCCCAATTTTGAGTGCCTGAGTGCACTTTTGTTGATATTTTTTTGTTAATATTCAACATTCATTATTTATATGGAGTGCTATAAATAGCTTCACAACCTTTGTGCTCCCGAACAATATGATGAATGTATGTCACGCACCTTCGCGTTTATTCCGCCTCGCGCACTGTAAATAACCTCCCGACGAAGGAAAGTCTAGAGCCGCCTCTGGTCAACCGGTTTTTAACAATTTTGACACAAGATGCGCACACCAATTGTCAGGAATAGTCACACAATTTGTGGTGCTGCAGGTCCATGAGTTTGGGGTTTGTAAGCAAAAAAAAACACTAGGCGGGGCAGATGCCCCAAGCACGGAAAAGGGTTAAGCGTTCTTTTTGATACAGCATACTCATACTTTGTGAAGAATGTCTCTTGCTTATTTTACAGCTGGATATTCCTGTTGACAGGCTCAATTGGTCTGAGTGTGTACCCGGCGTTCGGCTGGACGAGGAAAGTTCCCGTCCATCCGATAAAGTGGCCTATTATCTTCAGGTGGAGCAGGTATCTTTACTTCTTCTTCTCGGAACACACTCATGGACATCAAAACCGTATTATTAATTGCAGGCTCCATTGTCTTCTCGACGTTATGAAAACATACAGAAGCATGGCCGGCTGGTGTTATTTGTATTTGTGTAATTGTCGCATCCTGTTTGTGCACATGAAACAAGTTTTCTTGCCTGCAAGTTTTCGTGAATGTGTAACATTCCGCACGCAGCTCCGTGTGGGTAAGCAGTTTCCTGCCCTGTCTCTATTCCGTTCCCGAGTTTTGATGACCTTGACAGCGAGTTTTTCCATTTACCCCCACGTCCGACTGGTGGCTGACAACCCAGTGCCACGATCGGACTCCGCGCTGGTGTCATCAGCCAGTGCTGACGTCATCAACATGAACCCTGGTATTCGCGTGTTCAGCTCTGGCTGTCAACTTTGCCGGCTGTCGGCCGGAATCACGACGCCCTATTACTGTCAAGCACGCCACCACCGCTTCCCAAGGTATTTTTTGTTTTGTTTTTGTCAGCTCGTGCCATACCAAGATCCAAACTTTAGTATGCTCCTGCATCGCGACAAAGTTCGACATGGTAATCAATTTCTACCAGATGAAGGAAGAACCTCATCATGTACATCTGTAATTTAGTGGTAGCTATTGCCATTCAGAAGTTGCAATGTAATGCAACAACATTTACAGCTCCTGCGTGATGCAGGTAAGATTCAAAATACTGCGGCAGCAGAGCTTCACACAACACATTTTTCGAGTTGACGATTGAAAAATCCGTGTCGACACCCTGTGCTGCTGACATTATTAGTATCGGGCTATGGCCGATGTGGTGATTGTTACACTATACATTTACCTTGATGTGTGCAATGTGGACAATATTAACGACGGAGGCATGTGTGCAGTTGTGTTGTTGGCTCTTCATCTTGAAACGATTTTCCTAAATGTATCAGGTCAAATCCATTCCACCGCTGGTCAAAACCAACAGAAATCTGCTCACTCTGGAGTCAAATCCACCGCTGGTCAAAACCAACACCCGCGGGGGGCAGTTGCTTTCGCAGTTAACATGCTAAAATAAGCCCAGGTTTGCAATGCCAGCGCAATTATTGCCAGCCAGCGCAGTATTGCCAGCGCAAGGCATTTCAAATTGCCGCATTTTCGCAAGCATTTTCGGGCGGCGTTCTGCAGTCTGGTAGGTCACTCACCAGTATAGCCGGTTATGGCCCTGAGGTTGCCGGGGACGTAGGCGGGCGGTGAGACGGCCGTCACCGGCTGAGATGTGTCGGCCACGTCTGTGGGGCCGGAGCCCACCTCGTCCACCATCTGGCCGTGGCCGGTCGCCACCACGTAGCCCATCGACCCCGAGTTCAACTGCAACCAGGTCGCCGACCAGTGTCAGATGTCGGCTGTCACGGGATGCTGCCGACTCGGTTGGCTCCAGGACGTTTTTGAAGTGAATAATCACTGGGATAGTAATTGGACAATTTGGAGGAGCAGAAAGGACACAACTGGGTGGGAAATTCCAGCCCAATTGACAATGTCAAAGATACCATGGTTGGCTCTATGCGATGTCGAAGATTTTTTTTCACACACTCGCGAAGGTTTGAAAGCAGCACTAGATAAATATCTAGTGCCCAATACGTGCCCAATATTGTGCATAAAGCTTGATTAAAACCATAGGCCGATTCCCGATAGCATTCATGATAACTCTGAATATATAAACCATGGGCCGATTCAGTCATATGAAATTGGAGAGACACTGCGAAGATTCATTTTAGTGTTTCCATAATGCTATTGACAAGCGTGGCTTGAGTAGTCTTATCAGCTGGCATGAACGCCCACGTGATTACAGTCCAACAATTGTCAAAGGAGGATTGAGGGACAATACAACGAGGGTACGACACCAGGCTGTTGTATGCTCGGGAGCTACGTTTTAAGAATACCGAAAATAAAATGTGTTTTTTTTTCAAACTGACTAGATATTATACATTTCATGGTCTCGCTAACCCAAAGATTATGCATTCCAACTTCAGGGGTGATGCGTGAAAATCCAATACTGCTCGAGTTTCCTCAAACATGGCAAGTCTTCCTGCCCCGTCCGAACACACATCCAGGTGCAGAGCAAATGAGCAGACTACGTGCTCGTCGTCTGCCCAGACGGCCGGCTCGTCGTCTGCCCAGACGGCCGGCTCGTCGTCTGCCCAGACGGTCGGCTCGTCGTCTGCCCAGACGGCCGGCTCGTCTGCCCAGACGGCCGGCTCATATGCTCAGACGGACGGCTCGTCACGCCCTAACACGGCGCGCGCGCTCGTCGCAGACTGAAGATGCCATATCTCGTGAGCCAGTACAGCCATCCCCCCGTGGAAGCTCTCTGCGAGGAGAGGAATTACGCGTGGCCGAAGGGAAATGAAATCTGGTATGCCAACAGATACTCCTGTGAAAAACGGGACTTTTGAACGAAAGCAAGCAGAGAGCCTCAGGAAGGATATCATTGAAGAAAAGAAGGGCAACAAGAAGGTGATCGGCAATGGCAGAAAAGGTGACACTGAAAGGAAGCCAAAGAAGAGAAAGCGACGAGCCCAAAGAAAGGTGACGGTGTTCCGATGAGGAATCAAGTACAATGCGTGTGACAACTTGGCCGGAGGAAAAGTGGGTCAAATGCTCCGCGACAAGGTGTGTCAATATGGCACAATATGGTGTACGGAAGGTGGTCCATGTTTCCTCTGTCAGCACCACTGGCGGATCCAGGGGGGGGGGGCATTCCGGCCATGCGCCCCCCCAAGCGCTTCAAAGGGGGGCATAGTGTCTTTTGCCCCCCAACCAACAGAAGTAAACTGAATTAAAATGCAGTAACCTTTGCTGAGGTTAAAAAATAGCGTTCCGGGTGAAATAATCTCCAATTTTACAGGTATTTTGTTATAATTGTTTGGAAGCACAATATGGTAGCATAGTAGATTCTGACACATCGAGGGTTCTATGCTGTTGAAGTTCTGCTTACAGCAAGAGATGACGAAATCAGCAGTTTCATTATTCCTTCGTCAGATAGGTTCATGAAGTTTGTTTAGCCAGTAACGGGCAAGCGGACCCAGTGAGCCAGATTTCGAAAGCGGAATTTGAACAGGATGTTTTGTGCGAGTGACCAGTTGAGCCCAGTTGAGCAGCATGTTTCGTATGTTGGTGTTGGGGTTGCTAAGATGAAGAGACAGACTACATTGACTGATTTGTTCAAGAAGAATAGCAAGAGGAGGATGTATTTACACTGGCGGATCCAGGGAGAGGCCATTCCGGCCATGTCCCCCCCCGAAGCGCTTGAAAGGGGGCCATAGTGTCTTTTGGCCCCCGAAACCAACAGAAGTCAACTAAATTAAAATGCAGTAACCTTTGCCGAGGTTAAAAAATAGCGTCTGGAGGAAAGAATCTCCAATTAAAAAAATAAAAAATAATAATAATTGTTTGGAAGCAAGTATGGTAGCTTAGTAGATTCTAACACACATCGAGGGTTCCATGCTCTAAGTTCTGCTTACAGCAAGAGTTGACAAAATCGGATCCGCCAGTGTGTACACGTGCATGAACGTTGACGTGGTACAAGACGTTGAACGAGAACGTGAACGTTTTGGTAAACAAGAACAAAAATCCGGTAACATAGAAACGGTGGAGGTAGGCTGGGGCCCCTACACAGGAAATTATGTTGTCAATTTTTTTTACTTCTTCAAATGGGCCCCTTTGCCAAATAGTGATGCTTTTAACGGTGCCCCGAAATCCGGTGCTTTTAAACAAAAATAGCGGGTGAAGGCGCACCCTCCAAATCCGTTCGACCCCTCCCCTGATATAATTCCTAGGTACGCCACTGGGGGAGGGAGAGGGGAGGGGCTGACGCCGAAAACCGAAAGTTGGCCCCCTCCCCAAACCGGTGGGCTAGATCCGCCAGTGGTCAGCACTGCGATTCAGACGATTCAAATGAGTTCGCTTCGGATCATGTTTCGGCGCGGATAATCCACGTTATCTGAAATCTGAATCGAGGTGCCGGCAGATGAAGGCGAAGATAGTTGCTGTTGATGGGCGTCGACGATAACTGTTATTCATAGCAATTGCAATACTGCCAGCTAATAAGCATTTCGATTCCAACGCCAATGTTCTTGGTGCAACATTCGCCAATGGTTGGTGCAACGTGCTCCGACTACGGGGAAGTACCAGTGTTGATGGTGCAACATTCCCCAGTGGTTGGTGCAACGTACTCCGACTACGGGGAAGTACCAGTGTTGATGGTGCAACATTCCCCAGTGGTTGGTGCAACGTGCTCCGACTACGGGGAAGTACCAGTGTTGATGGTGCAACATTCCCCAGTGGTTGGTGCAACGTGCTCCGACTACGGGGAAGTGCCAGTGTTGATGGTGCAACATTCGCCAGTGGTTGGTGCAACGTGCTCCGACTACGGGGAAGTGCCAGTGTTGATGGTGCAACATTCGCCAGTGGTTGGTGCAACGTGCTCCGACTACGGGGGAAGTGCCAGTGTTGATGGTGCAACATTCGCCAGTGGTTGGTGCAACGTGCTCCGACTACGGGGAAGTACCAGTGTTGATGGTGCAACATTCCCCAGTGGTTGGTGCAACGTGTTCCGACTACATGGCAAGTTGAACCACGCGTGGAGACATGTGTGACGACGTGGCTCCAGATCTGATGCTCGGGAACCTGTGGGCCTTACATATTTTGTCACCATAGCAAGCGTGACAATAAATGTGGATGTAGAAGAGGTGCTGGCAGAATCGAGGGACGCTTTATTGCACATGCACATCTACACGCACGCTATAGTGTGCAAATATAAAGGTGTTTAAAGCACTGCATGGAAGTGATTAGCATGGCCTCATGCGGCAGTTGTTTCAACATTTGTGCGGGGTCTTCTTAGCCTGTACACAGAGACTGCACATCACTGTCGTTTGGCTCTGAAGGCCACTTCTCATGTGCCAGAACGCTTGCCGTCGACACCAGTACACGATCTCACGAACCGGCATTGAGCGGCCGGCGCTGCGAGTGGAGCAAGGTCACGGGGTCAGCGGTCGACTGTGATGGGCCGACTGGGAGCACGTCCGAGGCGCCCCCCAACAACACTATGGTTGCCGGGGCAGACGGGTCTGGCGTTCACACCACTGCCGGGGCAGACGGGTCTGGCGTTCACACCACTGCCGGGGCAGACGGGTCTGGCGTTCACACCACTGCCGGGGCAGACGGGTCTGGCGTTCACACCACTGCCGGGGCAGACGGGTCTGGCGTTCACACCACTGCCGGGGCAGACGGGTCTGGCGTTCACACCACTGCCGGGGCAGACGGGTCTGGCGTTCACACCACTGCCGGGGCAGACGGGTCTGGCGTTCACACCACTGCCGGGAGCAAACAGGTCTGGCATTCACACCACTGCCGCAGTAGACGGGTCTGCTATTCACACCACTGCCGGGGTAGACGAGTCTGGCATTCACACCACTGCCTGGGGCAGACGGGTCTGGCCTTCACACCACTACCGGGAACAGAAGGGTCTGGCATTCGCACCACTGCTGGGGTAGACGAGTCTGACATTCACACCACTGCCGGGGTAGACGAGTCTGGCATCCACACCACTGCCGGGGTAGACGAGTCTGGCATTCACACCACTGCCGAAAGCAGATGGGTTTGTAATTCACACCAATGCTTGAGTCAGGCAGGTCTGTCATTCACACCACTGCCGTGAGCAGACGGGTTTGTTGCTCACACCACTGCCGTCTTCTGTCATTCAGATCTCTGTCGGGGTTTAGACGGAGCCTGTCGGAATAATCACGTGTGTGGCGTTGCCGTGAGGGTAACAGTACCACAGAGTCGGAATAGTCAGTCGGGTCTCTGGGCGGCCGTGTGGGTGACAGTACCACAGAGTCGGAATATCAGTCGGATCTATGGCGGCTGTGCGGGTGACAGTACCACAGACCATCGTCCCCCGTCGGTTGATGTGGCTCGGGATAGGTGTAGCCCTAAACGTGTGCAGTGGGGGCTGTGGTGGTGTCCACTCGCCTTCTTTCCGCGAGTATCCGACATAAAAAAAAGAAGTGCGATCGTCGATTCTCCGCGTGTTTGGACACATAATTAATTTGTTTATCAGGAAAAAGCTTAGATATTCGTCAGTTGCATCTTCGATACGAATTCCGACGTATAAACTGTCAGAACAACTTAACTATAGACCAGCAACATACTTTATCTTCCTCTTGGCAATGCCATGCTTTGGTTGATATTGAACCCCGCTGTAATGCATGAATGTTCTTTGTCAAGACAGCGACCCTAGCTTAGCTTCCGTTATCGTCGGAGGCAGAGGTAGACCTTTTCCAAATTGAGTTAAGGAAAATTTTTACATGCAATTATTTGCAGTCTACCCCCATAGGCGTCATGCTAAACCTCAGCAAAATTTGGTGGTGGGGGCATGCCGTCTCAAAAGTATGGATATGTCCAACCCCTGCTCCTAGGATACGCTAAACAACCTAAAAAGGTCCCATTGTTGCGGTACGTAAGCTGACCTGAGCCATCCAATAGGAAGCGCAGTAATCGCATGTTGAGGACGCTTTGTGTTCCAATCTACCGGTAAAATCACCTGCCGCTGGAGAAAATGCCTGGTGGGATCTTGGGAACTCCGCCCCTCCGTCCGCCAATCCTCCGATGATATCCACTGCGCGTTTATACCAGTCATCGCCCAAGGCAAAGACGGAGACTCTCATGCTTTAGTGGTAGGTACATGCCAGTGCAGCGTCATTGGAGACGTCGCACTATTGGGTTGAACACATGTCATAGTCCCTCGCCTCACCCACGCGAAATTTCACCCAGGAATTTGTAGTATTCACTAAACCTTTTTAAAGGTGCTGAGCTCTGCATAATTTCAGAGTTATCAAGTCGTTTGCATTGCTCGAGCACCTGCATGTTTGGTGTGACTGTTGTAGCTATTTAAATTCACATTTGGTTGTTGGCGTTGCATGGAAAGAACTGGATGATATCGGACTTTGGCAACAACAACAATTTTGCGAATGGATTTTGCAACATGTATGACCATCAGCTTGTCAGCTTGCATTGGCTGACGGAAGTCACACTCATGATTACTGCTGTGAACGTCACTATGGTCAGGGTCACTTCCCACCAGTCGCGGTTCCCAGAGTCGATGGCGTCAGGGTCATGCACGAGATTTTAGTGCCGGCAAGTGGTGCCTAGCGTGGCATCGCCTGAGGTAGTTCGCTGCCCGTGATTGTTCAGGGTAAATCGACCCCTCCCTCCTCGATCCCAGAATCTCAAGAACGAAGCGACGGAATGGAATGATTCTAACTCGAATAGAGAGCCCTATTGATATCATCCTTGGGCATTCCTGAGCCGTGCTTCCTAACCAGGGGCGTCGCCACGGATTTTTGATGGGGGAGACGGGTTTCGGTACACAATTGTAATGAATACTGATATATGATGGCACGGATACGGGGTTTTTGTACGGAGCCCGACATTGTCTTAACCCTAGTGTGTAAAGCATGCCAAATCATTCCGTTGTTAAATGGATCCGTATTCGACCCCTTGAGATCTCGCTAACCAACGGAACATTTTTGTGAGACAAAAAAAACGTTCGAAAGCTTGAATCGGTCACTGCATTTTAATGGCAACAGAACCCCGAAATTTTAAAAACAGTGGATGTAGGAGGCAAAAGGGGAAGCTTACCAATTTTAGTTTTACTATAGCTCTCAGACTTAGTCTCACATTCAGGTCAACTTGAAATTGGACACAAATGTTTGCCAACTGCCACAAACAGATGTGCCAGTCGACTCCACGCTAATAGTGCTTTCGATTGAGGGCTAGTGGAAATCAAGTAAAAGTATCATAAAAGTCCATGTTAATCAAAATTGGCGCAACACGTTTGGTCAACAAAGAGTCGTTTTGTGACCAACTCATTTTTTTATAACAGGGAGTATTTTAATAATATTATGCCAAATGTTGCTCAATTTTGCACGTACTTTGGAGATAAAAAAAATTGTGGTTGATCAGAGGCGGCTGCACGCGGAAACTCTGGATGGAATGTTAGGCCAATAGTTACAATTTGATGAGCTTTGAAAGCCAGTCAGATATTTGCACGGTATGGTCATAAGCACTAACTTCAATATATCACAACTGGTGCTGAACACGCATATTTTGCACATTTTGCGTTACTAAATATGCACGTAACTTGGTCATACTTGGGAGTTAAGAGGCGGTTCCAATGTAAGGAAGTAGGTGGCTTGTGGTAGGCTTCAACATGCCGATAAAGCAAGTCATCACACCATCACATCATTGTTTATTTCTGTGAAATTCCTATAGTGGAAGAATAATAATTTCCGGCATAGGAGGATCAAAGTCAGCTTTGGAGGAGGGGATATTGCTAGGTATGTTTACGTAAAGGGTTGCTTCAAGTAAAAGGTTGATTCAAGTTACGGTTCATAGTAATTAATGACACTTTATCAAAAGTTACGACGTTTTAGAGCTTTATCATGATGTGATAAGAAGCGGCAGGCAAAAAAACCTGACGGAGGGGCTTTCGGGGACCAAGCGAGGAGCTATGCTGATTTATTTTGCACATACATGACAATGCTACTGGAAACCCAGCGTTATTTTCTCAAAGTGAGACTGAAATGTGAGGTGCCGCGCACAACAGTCCGGGATTTGGGAACATGCCCATTTTGCGTGTCTAACTTCAGATATAAATTACAGTGTGTTGTCTCCAATCAGTGACAACTCTTGCGGAATATTTTCATCTTATAGGAGAATCGGAGAACCGATATTGTTTCCATTTTAATATATAGGCCGTGGTCACACACCATCAAAATAATCGCTCCACTTGTAGGCCCTATAACTACTCCCCTAGGCAAAGATTTTCCTCTTCCCTGCGAAGAGGTAAAGTTACCCTACCAAATAATGTGACCACTAGTGCAAATATCAGCGAAACATGGGCGCTAAATGAACTCGTATTCCGCGCGCCCTGAAGCCCAAATAATCAATCAATCAACAAGCGAAACACGGGATTCCAGAGAATAATGCAAGGCACGAAATTCTGCATTAAGAATGGAGAGCGGTGTGTAAGGGATGGTTCCTGAGTCCCAGCACCCCTGACAGTTTGTTAAGCCAAAAACGAGTAGATTTGGTCACGACGATTCATCTGCGGCACATTTCGAACTGATCGGACGTTACGAGTTCTGTATCTCAGGAGGGGACTGGATCTTCATGCAGGGTGATTTAAAATAACTGCACGGGATTATGTAGGTCTACATGCATGTTTATATATATATATATATATATATATATATATATATATATATATATATATATATATATATACATAGGTGAGTGTGTGGTGTGTGTGTGTGTGTGCGTGTGTATGTCTATGTATTTCCAAATGCAGCCATACCACACACCTTGCCCAATGCCTATCCCTTCCATCACAGTCGAAATCATGGCCATCGTGTCCCTTTCCTCGGTCCGGTTTCTCAGTCCCGAGCTGGGATATAATCCTTTCAGTCCTTTTCAGATCCTCCTACCTATGAGATCCGACGTCGGCGAGCCGTGTGGTAGCCGTGTGGTAGCCGTGTGGTAGCCGTGAGTGAACTGGCGTGCTGCTAAATGTGCCGGCATGTGCCACTGGTGACGATGTGTGTCGCGTGATGGTAGTGCCACCAACGACACGGCCGGCGACTTACTAAGTGGAAAGCTTCCAGGCAGTCGAACGTGGGGTGAATGTGTACTCCAGACAACTTCTCCAGTGAAATCGCTGCGTGTGCAATTGCCGAAAGTTCCACTCCACAAATTCCACTGAAATTTGTCGGTGCAATTTTATGTCTCCCCTCCCACTTGAAAATCTTGTACATGCCTATATGCGCGAACTCACTGTCGAAAGCAAAATGTAGTCAGCACATGTGAGGTAAAATATCCTTTATATCTTCTAAATACCTACTGGCTCAGATGCTGGCACAATCCTAGGTGCCTGTGACCCACCGAATACTTGTATAGGTGGGTGCCCTAGCTACTACATTAGTCCATTTCTTTCCTTTTATCAGTTCGTCTGCCAGTCTTTTTCCAAAAGAAACATGGAATGCACATATCCGTACACACCCCTCACCAGGTCCACCGGGTCACACGCCCCTTCATCCACCGAACTTTAAGACTATCAAGCTATTACAAATAAGAATGAACGATTTAATGCACTGTTATGCAATGAGACGATGGATCTTGATACAAACGTCCAAGCCGTGCCCATGCTCTGAGCAATGTCATAGTGTCCACATGCGAACACAATGAACTATGTTTCCAAATGGTTTACATCGGTACTTGCGAGTGCTTCGGAGGCACATGATCAGAATGTCCGAGAATCGAATGTCCAAACGTCAAAATATGCAACAGCCATGAACACTGGATTGCGTCAGAATGTCCAAGGCACAGAATGCTTAATGGATAGGATGTCCGAAACCTTCATAGGGTCCGATGCCAATTATGTAACCGCTTTGCATTTAGACATTCTGACGCTTGGATATTTTGTCGCAGCTCAGCTTTCTTGGCTGTTGGATACTGTGTCACACTAGTGTGCCGCGACAGAATGTCCAAGCATCATAATGTCCAAGCGTCAGAATATTAAAATTGTGCTTGTTTTCTCATATGAACCACCAAGATGGGGCTTCATCACCCCATCAAAAAATCAGTCCACAAAAATATCCTGGTTGGACCACTGTGCTTAGACGTGGGCGAATGAACGTTTCAATGTTGAAAAAAATGAAGACCTAGGTAAAAGCTGTTGAGCTGGGAGGGTGAGGCATTGGTGGCTCCAGGAGGAAGGGCTGCGGAAATGTTCCTCTAGGGAGACACACTTTCTCCATGTGCCACATCTCCAGGAAACTGTTAATGATTTGGCTACTTTCATCAGAAATTTCTTTCACAGATTGTTATGCCGAATATGAAATTCTGAGAACCTCAGGAGGTATACCTACCTATATAGTACATGTCCTGACGTACATATGTGTGGGTCTCAATGCTGGAACTTGGTATATTTAATAATGCGGAAGTCAAACGTCCTTGTCGACAAAGCTCTTAATCCTTTTCGCTAGTGAATGTAGGAAGGAAAACAAGTTTTGAACGTTCTGACGCATGAACATTATGTCGCGCTGCAATGCTACGCTACAATGGCAAACTGCCAATATCACTGGAATGCAACATAATCCCCGAGCGTCAGAATGTCCTAGTGCAAAGCAGCTGCAGAATTAACATGTGATCCTATTGAGGCTTTGAACATTCTATCGCATTTGACATGATGCGCTTCGGACATTGTCTCACTTCACTATCATTGGCTGTTATGCATTCTGGACAATAGGATGCTTGGACGTTCCGGCCCTGTGCCGCTTCGCAACAGGGTCACATTCGTGTTTGTAGCTCATGCGTCACAAATATACAATTACTTTTAAAACACGCTGCCAAATTGCAACGAGTTGTCATCTTAGCGAAAGACAAGAAACAAGCCAGATTCAGAACCGAACATACAGCACGATGACTTCCGTGTAGAAATGGCCCGCAACCATTGTGCTGGAGCTCAAGTTAGTCATGGAGCGACAATTACAACACGATGACGTCAGTATAGTAGCGGTGGACCGCGACCATTGTGGTGGTGCTGAAGCTGGTCCGGCAGCAACACATGCCCAAGCGAAGTCTGAACACATTCTTGGAATGTTATCTGCTCCCGATAAGGGGACGCAGAGTATATTCATAGGGACGGTTCCCAATGCCGAAGAATAGGGAGAATGCAACAAGGGCAGATGCGGCGTAGGGTACTGGCGATATGTGGTTCCCCTGGAGAGGTGGTGCTCCTCTATCCGAGAAAATTCGCCTCTCCGGGGAGCCTCGAGTGTCCCTCTCCCTCCCCGTTTTGCTGGAAGTTGTGAAAAGGCTACCACTTTGGCTGTGCAAAAAAATCAACGTAACCATCTGAGGGTTCAGGGGATGTCCTTGGGAGACCCTAGGGGTGGTATCAGTCCAATATTCCGCGCTGTAGAGGGTTGAACAGTCCTCCGGTCACTGTCCTAGTCAGGTCACAAGCTCAATGTCACTGCCCTCGTCCGATCACCACACTCAAGTCACTGTTCTTAGGTGGTCAACACGCCCAGACTCGCCCGGAGGTTATTCCAAGATCTCCTCGTCGGCCACGCACAACTTTCACGATATCACAACACGACGACTGAACGGCCACTCGGCGATCACCGAACGGCCACTCGGCGATCACTAAACGGCCACTCGGCGATCACTGAACGGCCACTCGGCGATCAATGAGCGGCCACTCGGCGATCACTGAACGGCCACTCGGCGATCACCGAACGGCTACTCGGCGATCACCGAACGGCTACTCGGCAATCACTGAACGGCCACTCGGTGATCACTGAGCGGCCACTCGGCGATCACCGAACGGCCACTCGGCGATCACTGACCGGCCACTCGGCGATCACTGAACGACCACTCGGCGATCATTGAACGGCCACTCGGCGATCACCGAACGGCTACTCGGCGATCACTGAACGGCCACTCGGCGATCACTGAACGACCACTCGGCGATCACTGAACGACCACTCGGCGATCACTGAACGGCCACTCGGCGATCACTGAACGACCACTCGGCGATCACTGAACGACCACTCGGCGATCACTGAGCGACCACTCGGCGTTCCACCCACACGTGCACGACGATGCCGTCTGGGGGCGTTGCACCGCTGTGTCATGCATATTGATCGCGTCGGCAACGCCGACCGCAGGGTAGTCATGTCACACACCTGCTGCTCGGTGACCGCGCAGCCGTGATTGTTGGTCGACGCCGGCGACCCCGGCGACCCCGGCGACCCCGGCCACCCCGGAGCGACCCTCGCGCGAGCGCCGTCGTGACCATGCCTCCACCGACCGCGACTGGATCGTGACGGATCGTGACGCGATCGTGATCGTGACTGCAGAGCCGGCGGCTGTGTCGCGACTGTTCGGGATTATGCCGCGACCCGCCGTCGCCGTCCGCGACTGTTTGTGATTCGCGTGCGGTGATGCCGCGACCCTGCTGCAACAGCTCTTGACTGTTTCGTGACCGTGTCGAGACCATGTGACCATGCTAAGGTCAACCGTGACTGTGTCGTGACTGTTTGTGATGACGCTGTGACTCTGCGGTAGCCATCCGATTGGTGACTGGCCGTCGGCGATGTCGTGACTGTCGCGACACTGCCGTCGCCGTCCGTGACTGTGTCGTGACTGCTTCGTGATGGTGCCGTGACTCCGTCGTAGCTGTCCGCGACTATTCGTGACTGGTTTGTGGTGGTGTCGTGACCGTGCCGTATCCATTCATGACTGCTTCGTGAGTGTGTCGTGATCATGTAACCATGCTGCCACCGTCCGTGACTATGTCGTGACTGTTCGTGGTGAGACCGGTTACTGTGCCGTAACCGGTTGGCTCGTGACTGATTCGTCACGAGGTCATGGCTACCGCAGCCGACCGTGACAATTCGTGACGGCTTTATGAGAATGCCGTCGCCGTCCGTGACTCTTTCGTGATTTTTTCGTGACGATACCTGTACCACGCCACAAGCCAGCATACGACACCGTGTCAGGGTGGACTTTTAGCTAGCTAAAGCTGGGAGCTCGTGATAGATCAATTCAAGACTACTACTACTATCTGGGCTTGTTCGACATCGTTGTTTGAGCTCGTTCGACCCTGAGATCATCTAAGACCGGGTGCTCCAAATCCAGATACGCTATTTGCTGGGGTGTGCGCAGTCAGAATCGATTGAAAGCGAATACACCGCATGGATTAATCGAACTTTCTGTCTTCCACAACTGTCCTATATTTCACGCATCGATCTTTAGACCTTTCGACCTTCAGACGGACCTCTGAATTAAACCTGTGTCAATACAAGATGCGTCTGACCTTGCGGTGCTTGTTAGCGCACGCACTTACACCAGAGGCGGATGCAGGGGTACACTGGGGAATTGCCCCACCATGGCAAGGTAGCGCCCCTCAGGCTAGGGAAGGCGGCCATTGAGGCGGATAGAGTGCACCCTTCTACCCCCGCTCAACAGATGTTTCAGCCAAAAACTGCCACATTGAGAGGTAAAGTACCCCTTGAATATGCTCGAGTAAATCACCCTGTTCAAATTTTTTCCGCCGGAGGCATCCCTCCGAGGAAATGTGTGCCTCCCCTGGTATACATTTCTGGATCCGCCCCTGACATGCACAAAGCAGTACCTACCTGTCAAATTGCATGGATATATCAGAGCTATTGCGCCACATACATCCATCAAGGGATTGGGCGCATGTTGCCAGTCCCCCCCCCTCCCTCCAATGGATCCACCAGTGCCGCCAGGTTAGTGATCCGGGTCACCTGTCGTGGGTATGCGAACAAAATGGCGGGCGATGTGCGTAAGGCCTTGCGAAAGGTCGTAATCAAGACAATGGAAGCCGTACATCGATTTGCACATGGGAGTGTTCTGGGAAAATTGCAGCGCATCGACAAAGTCGTGCCATTGGAGGACTGGCAGAACTGGCAACTGTCAAGCGATCAATCAGCCATGTAACAATAAGAGTAACAGCAATGGTATAATTGTGAGAAAGTTGCAATGAAGGAAAGCGCTTGCCGCTCGGCTTGAGATAATGATAAACTAGATAATACACGCATCGATTCCTTCACTTACATATAATCACATGAATTAATCAAGTCGTGGCTTCGTACGTTAACACATAAAACAATAAAATATACATATAAAACTATAATTGAATATCGTATTTCATTGTTTTTCTGACAAATGATCGAGCTGATCGTGCGCTTTGAGCCGTACAGCGATGATCGGATACTGCCTCCACCATGCACAATATCAATGTAGAAAAATGTCAGGCTCCACCATGCCCAGTAGCAGGAGAGGGAAATGTCTGGATCTACCACGCCCAGTATCAGGAGAGTGAAATGTCAGGATCTACCATGCCCAATAGCAGGAGAGAGAAATATCAGGATCTACCATGCCCAATAGCAGGAGAGGGAAATATCAGGCTCTACCATGCACAACAGGAGGAGCTGGAAATGTCAGGCTTTACTATGCCAAATGGCAAGAGAGGGAAATGGTAGGATCTACCGTACACAATAGCAGGATAGGGAAATATCAGGATCTACCATGCCCAATAACAGGAGAGGGAAATATCAGGCTCTACCATGCACAACAGGAGGAGCTGGAAATGTCAGGCTTTACCATGCCAAATGGCAGGAGAGGGAAATGGTAGGCTCTGCCGTACACAATAGCAGAAGAGGGAAATGTCAGAATCTGCCATGCCCAATAGCAAGAGAGGGAAATACCACAGCTTTACCATGCCCAATGCCAGGAGAGGGAAATGTCAGGGTCTACCATGCCCAATAGAAGGAGAGGGAAATATCAGGCTCTACTGTGCCCAATAACAGGAGATGGAAATATCAGGCTCTACCATGCACAACAGGAGGAGCTGGAAATGTCAGGCTTTACTATGCCAAATGGCAAGAGAGGGAAATGGTAGGATCTACCGTACACAATAGCAGGATAGGGAAAAATCAGGATCCCCACCCCCCAAAAAAAGAGAGGGAAAAAAAAAAGTATTACAAAAAAAAAAAAAAGGAGAAGGAAAAGTCAAGCTTTAAAAAAAAAAAAAAAAAAGAAGGAAAAGGTAGGGGCCTCAGAAAAAAAAAAAAAAAAAAGGAAAAGTTAAAAAAATCCAAACCCAAAAAAAAAAAAAAAAAAAAAAAAACCTTAACAAACCCAAAAGAAAGAAGAGAAAAAAAAAGGGACCACAAAAAAAAAAAGAAAAAAAAAAAAAAAAAAATTTACAAAAAAAAAAAAAAAAGAAATATTGTAAGCAGGTTTACATTTTTATCTTTTCTAAAAACGTAGAAACCGGGCGACGGCGTCGGACAGCGTTCTGCACTTCCCACGACAACTCACCGAAAACAAAGACACCTGTTTCCAAGCGCAGACGAACTCCAGCGGCACGGACGACACAACATCAAAGGCGGCATCTGAGCAAAACAACTCACGGCGAGCCAGGCTAATCGCCTGGCACCCTCTTTCCCTCCGCGCCCAGCTGGCCCCTAGAGGGGCGAAAACAAGCTGATCTAGATCAACAGAAGGATCGGTGACCCCGGTCTGGAACACCGCCAGCTGAGAAGAAAATTTCCAGTCCCGGCAGACCATCCTGACGGCCCCAGGCGATTTCATAACATACCCGGCCTAAGGGGAAGAAAAAAACTGCACTCCCACCAATCGAAAAACAAGAACACAATCCGAAGCCCTGGGAGTGGCCAGCGAATAGAAGAGGCGGGGCTTCCGAAACTCGAACAAAACTGAAAGACCGACCGAAAACGCTCTCACATCCTCCGATGGGACGAGAGTCTCCGAAACAGTGGAGAAGAGAACAAGCCGTGCATCAAATCACCAGCGAAAATGTGAGTGCTTTACAGACCGACGCCTTCCCTCCATCTTCGGGCTACCCAATGGCCGCTACACATCGAAACCGTGTAGACTCTCCACGCCCGGCGCCGTCGCCCCAACCCACGAGAGTACCGCCCGGTCGTTGATGGGGTGATTAGCCGGGGAGGGACGTGCGAAACGGACGGTAGCGTTGGCGTCGCACAGGGTAGGGTAGGTAGGCATGTATGGGGGAGGAGGTAGGATGGCGAAGACGTGTGCCAGGAATCGGTCCCGGTCCTGTTGGCGTAAAATGTAAATACATGTAAATATATTACCCGTGATGATAGAAATGTTTCAGTACACCAGCCGAGACACGAAGCAGATGCCCAGCCATTGACGGGCGGGATTAGCGGTGACAGGAATACTTGGAATAAAGCAAGGGGGCATAGTTTGCAATGCCGAACGGGGGCACTATGCACACATCAGATCCTCGCATCTTCTCTTCAGGCCCCTGGGCTGGGTGGGTCGTGAAAATGACCATCGCTCGGCCCAATATGCCGTACGTTGAAAACTGTACGAGCAATATCCACCTTCAGGCCCCTGGGCTGGGTGGGTCGTGAAAATGACCATCGCTCGGCCCAATATGCCGTACGTTGAAAAATGTACGAGCAATATCCACCTTCAGGCCCCTGGGCTGGGTGGGTCGTGAAAATGACCATCGCTCGGCCCAATATGCCGTACGTTGAAAACTGTACGAGCAATATCCACCTTCAGGCCCCTGGGCTGGGTGGGTCGTGAAAATGACCATCGCTCAGCCCAATATGCCGTATGTTGAAAACTGTACGAGCAATATCCACCTGCAGGCCCCTGGGCTGGGTGGGTCGTGAAAATGGCCATCGCTCAGCCCAACATGCCGTACGTTGAAAACTGTATGTGCAATATCCGCCTTGCCACCGCCACCGGCCGGAATGGATCGTGCAAATGATTATCGTTCGGTCTGACAGCAAGCACGTTGAAAACTGTGCTTGCAATATCCATGTTTTTCCCTCCTCGTCCAAAGCGTTCGACCTTCACATTCCCCGGAGCTAAAGAGGTAATGCTATAGCCTGACTACCCACCGTTATCCACAAACCCTGGGGGCGCCTCCAGACGTGCATTGAGTGGCGTAACTTTCGTGGTAAATCAGATGGCATTGGGGTTAGAAGCCGAAGGCCGAGTCACCGACCCTCCTTGGGGGGGGGAGTTAACGTCAATGGATGACGTAAGAAATACGACCCTCCCGAAGCGACGCGGGCGTAGTAGATGCCTCAGCTACCAGGTGGACGGAGGGGAGGATATTTACGTCTAAACTGAACGATGATCCGCGTGAAGGGGTTGAAAAGCACGTGCCGCTGCGATCCTCATGAGTTGGTTCCCTGTTGTACTATCTTCACCCCGACCCATCTTCCGACAGGCGGTAGCGCCGACGTGGTGATAGGAAAACGTAGTAGCTGAGAAATGGTTTTGTTTTATTTATTTCCCAAACTCGCCCGGAAGCGACTTTGCAACCTGGTCACACTTCGGCGTACACGATACGGGAACGATCCCAGGTCAACGTCGCAAAATGCATTTACTAGCCGGTGCAGTTGCACCAACCGTTGGGCGGTCTCCACCCCCGGGGGGGTGGAGCCACCGACGCTCAGCGGGCCGGTGATGGCCGCCATCGCAGGTGTTGCGACGGCGACCAACGAGGCGGACTGCCCCTCCTGAGCCGCGCTCCGGCCAGCCACCAGATCCCTCAAAAGGGCCGCGAGGGCACCTTCACGTAACAAGGGGGCCAGGCGCGATGCCCGGTCCTCCGGCGCCAGCCATGTTGTCCGCGCCGCCGCTCGAACGAGGGCGCTGTCGGGCAGGGGTGGCAGCGGCGACACGTCGGGGGCGTAGCCTCGCCAGATGGCATACGCCCCCCCAAACTCGTCCAAGAAGGACGCAGCCCGGTTGACGTCCCTGTAACAGGTTCATGTGGTTAGCAAGAGTAGGAGGGCCGACGTGACCAACTCCTTCCCCGACAAAGCCGTAGTGGAATTCAACATTGCGACATCAGAACGCGCCCCAGGATAAATGACGCCTTCTTAGTTTAAGAAAACCCACAAATGTTGGATAAAGGGAAAGACACTATTCCGTTTCTCTCCAAAGGAGAGAGGGCTGAGCGGTTTCGGAATTCCGATAAATCTATGAAAACATTCTGAAAAGGGGGGGGGGGGACACTAACGACACTATGACACTCCGGGAGTGGGAGGGGACTTACCGCAAGGCCACCTCGTGACGATCCCCATGCCGGTCTGGGTGAAGGGCTTTCCCCAGCCGTCTTCGCCTCCGGGCCACAATCTCCCGGAGGTGGGGAAGGCCCCGAAAGTCGTCGGGCCCAAGGTCTAAAACGACCTCGGGCAGAAATCGGGGGATGTCGTCGGGGTCCTGGTCGACCAGCCGGGCGAACATCAGTTCGGCCTCGGCCCTCTCCTCTTCACTGAAACAGCGTTCCTCTTCGGACGACATAGTGGGCGCAAGTGATAGGGAGAGCGAACGGCAGAGACGAGGCAGGCTCCCAGGCCATCTGGGGGCGGGGCTATCCGACTCTGCCCTCAGGGTCACCCCGCCCACTTGGAATCCCCCTCGAGGGGGAGCCCCACGCTCGCTGGGATGCGGTGAAACCGAAGCGAGGCAGACGATCTGCTAGCCGTTCTCTTATGAACTAAACGTTCCCGGGTAAGGGTATGAGTGTGAAAGCCAGTTCTTAACTTGACTAGAATATTAATGTTGTTTATATAAATATATATGATCTGCGTTTGGATGATGTCCAATTGCGAGAAGAGGTGCGATGACTGTACACTTTGGGGGCATTAAGCACATGCTCTGGTTCTTTGACTGCAGAAGCCCGCTGGCGTCTGTGACCCAGGCGTGCAGCTGGTGGCGGGCACAGTATGCAAGGTCGGATGGGCTGTCGAGCCCCACCTTGCGTCCGTCGAGTTTGGCGCCAAACACTAGGTTAAAGCAAAACACTGCAAGGTCGTGAGTCCGCCCCCCGTTCGCTATACGTTTCGGCACGGAACCGTGTAGCCTTCGGGGCGGGGGGAAGGTCGGACGGATTTGGCGTGCCATAAGCCCCGAGGCTGAAAGGGTAGGGCAGGCTAGGTTATAAAGACGGCCAGGGGACGTGCCCAACGTGGTAGGGATCCGTGCCCGCTCGTGAGCACGTTTACCTGGTCGCACAGTATCAGTATACGGCGGATAAGGCCCGGCGCGGCACCGACCTTTCATTTAAAGCTAGGGTAGGTCAGTCAAAGATACCAGAGCACTTGTATAAGCCCTCGGAGCCAGTACGATGAGCCCCCCTCGTAGCATTAAGCCTTCATCCAGGCGAGGAACACTGTCCATAATGGCGAGACCACCTATGATGGCAGTGGAAGATTTACATATTCGGCCAATATACCACAAAAAGAGCAATGGTCCGCGATATATGTGTTTGTGTACCGCTGAAGGGGGGGGAGGGAGTCAAATTTGGGGACCAAGCATTTCATTAATTAATAAGGAAAGAATGAATGGGACGAACGAATGTGAAGTGAATGAGGAGAATGAATGTGTGTTAGGTAGCTTTAAGGACCAGCGGAAGCCGCTTGGGGCTCAATCACAGGCACCTATTTCGTGCGGTACATTGTACAAAATTATACTACTATTAGCATCCAAAAGTCCCATCTCGGAACATTTCATTGTAACCAAGGGCAAATTGCCTTATCATATTTTTTTCTAAATACAACGTAATCTTTCTAATTTGGCTAGACGCACTCATTTACCTATATGGTGTTCCCAAAACTTTGACCTCGCACACATATAAATTCGTGTTAGGGACGGTAGCTCAAACAACATCAAGCCGGCTGGGGTTTGGGGAATGTGTGGTGGAGGTGGCGGGGAAACACAGCACAACACACCCCTGACATATGTATAATCAGCAATGGAGTCAGTTAGCTCAGTTTTAATTAGCCCTGTATAAGTCAAGAGTCAGCTCATGCTCAGCCTTGCTAAAGTGTTCTCAGTAAAGATAGAGCCAAAAAAATTGTCACGCAGCTTCCCCAGTCACACACCCCTAACACACCCCATCACACCCCACACACCCAAACACCCCACACCCGCCAAGCCACCGAAGCCACCACCCCCACACCCCACCGACGGCAGAGCCGCCACCCCTACACTGGCGCCCAAGCGTGGAAGTTTTCAAAATTTTGGGTCACCACGAAGCCCGGGAACTGGCACAGGTCGCCGAACCCAGAGGGTAACGCATTGATGGAATGCACATGGAGGCGACGAAGTAGATATGTCGGCTTGTAGTTTCCGTTTAAAATTGAAAGTCCAGCAATTTGAAGTGCAAACAGGAGTGCAAAGCATATATAGAGGTGTGTTACATAGGTCCATGAAAGCTGGGGTCGGCATCAGGAGGTCGCAGCCGAAGCGTGTATCCGTCGCAGGAAATCTGAAATTTTGTCGGGGTATTGGAGCATTCATTTGCTACATGGCCGATGTAGTCGATGCGCCCTAAAGCCCCCTAATTGGAGCATTGAGATTGTTTGGTTCTCCGGGTATATTTGAACACTATTTTGCTCGGTTTACACACATTCCTGTGGTGGTGGCTCCTAAGGTCATTCGAGGTCAAAGACCAGGCAACCGGACGCGGCTGAAAACATTTTTTTTGGGGGTTAACCGTTTTAGCGGATTGCTTCGGGGCACAGACGGGCTTCTCAGAGCACACCCCTCAAAGCATCGATTGAAAGGGAAGGGGCTAGCGGTCTCTCTCCTGCTTCTCCGACAGATGATCGGAGGCAGATAAGGTACGGGTCGCAGCCATTGTACGGCGTAGGAGGTTACGGACGGAGTCGCGGCGAGCCCGTTTGGAAACTACCTAATGACACTTAGCGGCGAACGCCTGGCTTCTCCCAGCATGGCGGGGCTCAGGCCCTCTCAACGCCAACGCCATCTGGTGGCACGCAGGAACACTGTGATTCCTCGTCAGGGGCACCCATCCCAGCTGAATTACCCACGGGGTCCGAAGCGTAGCCTGGTAGCAGTAACTCAATGCCAGCGCTATCTAGTGGCACAGACGAGAATCACAGCTCCCCGACAGGTGGTGCCAGCCCACCCGAATTATCCCCGGACCCGGGAGCGTACTTCAAGGTAGACAAAGATGTAGTAGCTACATCATATTTTATCACGCAACAGTCCACGACGACAGTGCACGATCCGAGGTAGTGATGGAGAAAAAAAATGGAAGTCTCCCGTCTTAAAGCGGCACCCCGCCCCATTCAAAGGGCAAGGAACGTACACGACCGGCCTATGACTGGCGCGTTACACTCTGAAAAAAAACTCAAGAATTATCAACTTAGTTTGACCCCCCACTACTAAGTACAGTTTGGGAGGCTACTCATAATGTCATGCGATTTACAGCGCAAAGCGGCAGGATGGCAAGGTGACAGCCAGGTTACGGGCACGCACTTATACATTAATCAGATTAAAAGATTTTGCAGCCACCCTAGATGAACGAGCCATGCAAAGGTACTGGGGATTGCCTTTGACGGAGATGGTTCATATTTCCGCTATATGCCACTTAATTAGGGCAGGGATTGCACTTGCTCCGGGGTGTCCATTTTGCCGCATGGCAACGGACAGCTCAATACGTACAGGTATGCCCGGATTTCCCGAAAAAAAGGGGAAACAAAAAGAAGAAGAAACAATTCAAGGCGATAGCAGTCCCTAGGATATGCCCAGATGTTACCCTTAATTCGGCTCTGAGCGCCGCCGACTAGTCTGGAGCAATGCAATTAGGAATGCGTGCCTCTACACGTGTCAGACAAGAAGGGAACCAAGGGACATTGAAGAGTTGGCATAAGGAATAAAATATTGACGAATCCAGTAAGTAATGGATCCCCGCAGCCCCTCGGGCTAGGCTACCAAGGCAACTGATTGCAAATGCCGGAGGAACATCAGAAGCAGTTCCCAGGAGCGGTAGGATAGGGTATTGGAACCAGTTAGGAGCCCTACGAGAAGAGGGAAACAAAGACAAACCATCCTTGTCCGGAAACGACGACCGCGGATTGGGATTGAATTGACCACGGATATGAAGATGGACATTGAAGGAAAGATGGAAACCGGAAGACAAAATGAAGAAGATCGTAACGGGAAAATAAATGATAACTCCGGAATCATTTGCAAATATCTGGAGACATTATCAATTTGGTAATTATGTAGCACTAAGCGAAGCTACGGGCAAGACAAAAAAGAAAAGAAAAAAAAAACCTTTAGGACCTTGGGGCGCCGCAAATTTCATACATGCCTATAATCACGATCGTCCTTTGCCCAATTATACCTCCCTCCCCAAAACCAAAAAAAAAACACACCATGACAATCATCAGGCCTCTTGAGGTTCGTCCCCCCAAAAATTCGGCTCAGAATCACCACTGGTCAATTAATACAATAAGTCAGTATTAAAAGGGAAGTATCAGGAACTCGAACGAGACAATCGAGCGCAAGGCATTAAGGCCGGGAAAAGCCAAGGCCAGGTCTCTTCAGAGTATGACGGACGAGTTTTTCATAGACAATGAGGCGAATCACTAGAGCTAGGGGAACTGCGCCCTTACCATGCGCACGGTGCACCCAGTCAGATGAACCCAGAAAGGGAGTCGTAAATGATGAAAGTTACTCCGTTCCAGACGGAGATGGAGCGAATGAGGATGTTACAAGCGGTGGACGCCTTCGACGGCCAGCAAAATTTGGAGGAATGGATACAGATGATCGAGAAGGCGGCTTCCTTCGCCGGCTGGTCGGAGGACGGTACCTTTCGAGCGGCACTATTCCGTCTGCGGGGGGAGGCGGGAGAATACATAGATCAGCTTCAAGAAGAGAAGAAAATAAAAACCTGGAGCGATATATGCAAGGCCCTAAAGGAACGTTACCAAGCGGCTGGCAGAAAACAGTGGCACCAATACCTGCTGAACACAGGTACTCAGGGTGCCAAAACGGTCCAAGAATGGGCCCAAGCGGTACGTAAATTATCACTACTGGCTTTAGGGGATAATCCATTTGTAGCCCCAAAGGTCGAGACCCGAGACGAAGAAGGGAGTGAGCCGTCGGGAGAAGATCACCCGGAGGCCAGCACGGAAGCTCGAAGGGTTATGCTGGACTATCTCCGCAGGACAAATTTCGAACGGGGTCTAAAAAGCAGTCTAAGACAGATGGTATGGAGAAAAAAATGCAAAACGTTTGATGAGGCCATTGAAGCAGCCGCCGAAGAAGAGGCATTAGAAGCAGCCTATAAGGAAGAGGAAGTATTAAGTTGCTATCAAATTGGACCTGAGAATGCTGCCACAAAGGGACTCGTTGAACGAATAGTCGCCGCTCTTGACTTAAGGGAACAAGCCAGAGCCGAAAAACACATCCCCGAGGAAACGCTAACGAAAGACCAGGATCGACGCGCCAATCAACGCGCTAGGAGTCAACCAAAAACAGTAAGGTACCGCGACCCAGTCGAGGAGAGCGAAGACGACAGCGACGGAGCCCGTCCAAGGCCTCGCGCCCGGGCAGGCGTACGGCCCCGCCCATCGGAAAGACACCTGGAAGAGGAAAGAGGTGGCGAGGGATGCTACGAGGAACCGCTCCCCCTCCCCAGGCGACCGGAGTGGGCTAAGAGGAACCACGCCTCTACTTCGGGAGTGCCGAAGCCTCAGGCCCAAGGAGGGCGCCCCCGTATTATGCCCAAAAGCCCCTGGCGACACGCGCTGGACTTGCAAGAACGCGAAGACTTTGACCACGGCCGATGCTTCAACTGTCACCGTCAGGGCCACTTCCGGAGGAATTGTCCGTGGTTCAACCCAGAAAGGCCCTCGGGAAACGGGAACCGTCGGCTGAATTAGGGGGCCAGCCGACCCGAGTGCATACCAGTCCTCCTGCCACGACCACCCGGGCACCCGTTATCCTGTCAGAAGCAGAAATTGGAGTCGCCCCCCACAATATGGGGCGGAAAACCGAAGAGGAACCTCCGGAGGAAACCGAGGAGACCAACGCCCACCTCTCACCCTCTTGGCATGCCGAAAATGTATTCTATGGCGAGGCTGAGCATCACCTAAGAAGCCTACAAGAGCTTAAAAACGAAACGGAGCCGGTCCAAACATGTGTCATCGGCGGGGAGATCAACGACCAAATAACCACACTCTTGGTGGACACTGGCTCGATGGTCACCCTGGTGCGGAAAACCGTTGTCGATCGCTGTAACCAGCTCACTCGACCACCGCCTGCTCGACTACGGTCCGTAACAGGGCACGAATTGAACGTGACCCACCAAGCCTGGGTGGAATTTCGGTTAGGAGACTGCACGATACGCCACTGGGCATATGTCTGCCCGAATCTCGCATATGGGGGCATCCTGGGCTTCGATTTCATCAAGGCTCACAGCCTCACGGTCCACGGCCAAAGATGCGTAATCACGACGAAGGATTCGTCGGAGGTCCCCATGAAGACGTCAACTCATCAGTCCTATAGCATCCACCCGTTCCCACCTTCGGATAATAAACAAGAGGAGGATGACCCAACGAACGCACACTACCTTAGCGAGAACAAGGACTCAGCGAAGGACCCAGGGACGGAAGAAGAAGGCTCGGGATGGGAGAGCAAAATCGACACCGGGGAGCTCCCAGACGCAGCGCGGGTACAACTTCTGCAACTCATCCAGGAACAAAAGGAGTGCTTCTCGTGGGATGGCAGTCTGGGCACCTGTACCCTCCTGGAGCACAGGATTGATTTAGTGACAAACCGACCTGTGCAGAGACCGGCATATAAATCAGCCCACACTCACAAGAAAATTATCGAACAAGAAGTACGGGAGATGCTGAGGAAAGGCGTCATTGAGCCCTCCACGTCGGAATACGCAGCGGGGGTAGTCCTAGTCCCGAAGAAGAACGGGGAAACTCGTTTCTGTGTTGACTATCGCGCGCTAAACGACATAACCCGAGCAGACCACTATCCTTTACCGTTGACCAGGAACGAAATCTTCGACACCATGGGAGAAGGGAAGATTTTCAGTTGCCTCGACTGCCAGCAAGGATACTGGCAAGTCAAGATGGCTGAACAGGACAGACACAAGACGGCTTTCAGGTGTTTCCTGGGACTCTTTCACTTCATCAAGGTACCTTTCGGTCTAAAAAATGCTCCTGCGACTTATCAGAGGCTGATGTCGCATGTTCTATCCGGCTACACGGGACGATTCTGCCACGTCTTTATAGACGACATCATTTGCTTTTCTCGATCCTTGGCCGAACACCTCGGACATCTCAAGCTGATCTTCCAGCGACTGCGCGAGGCGGGAATCAAGCTGAAACCCTCAAAATGCGTGTTCGCCAAGGGGAAAGTGAGATACTTGGGACATGTCATCTCTCCAGGGGAGATTCGGCCCGATCCAGGCAACGTCGAGGTCATCAAAAGTCTCCGCCCACCAGAAACAGTGAAAGCGGTGCGATCCCTACTTGGCATGGCCTCTTACTACCGGATGTTCGTCCCTGACTTCAGCCGACGGGCCCGACCACTAACGGAGCTCACTAAGAAGGAAGTACGGTTTGAATGGGGTCCGTTGCAACAAGACGCATTCAACGACCTCAAGGATGCGCTCACGAATGAGCCGGTGCTAGCGCTGCCTGATTTTTCGAAGCCCTTCGTCTTAATGACTGACGGGAGCGCCACGGGTCTCGGAGCTGTTCTCGGTCAACGAATGGGGGATGCCAAGGAGCGGGTCATCGCCTACGCTTCCAAGAAGACGGGGCCTCTGGAAAAAAACTACTCGGCCTGCGAGTCCGAATGCTTTGCTCTCGTCTGGGCCGTCAATCACTTCCGAGATTACATCCTTGGGCGGAGAACGGAAGTCATCACGGACCACTGGGCTCTGAAATGGCTCATGACTACAAAAACCCTCACACCACGTCTTCAGCGGTGGCGCCAAGCACTTATGGAGTATGACCTGGACATTCGCCATAAACCTGGCACACAACACAGGAATGCGGACTTCCTCTCCCGCCTCTACGAAGAAACACCGGTAGACGAGGAAGCAAAGCAAGGAGACAAGGAATGCGGAGCGGTTACGACGCGACAGGCATCGGCCGAAACACTCGACCATTCACTATTCCCGACTGTCGCCGAGCCCAACAGTAACCAGGGAGAGTCGGCTGGTCGGCCCGGAGCAACGACCGGTGAAAAGAAGCGCCCAAACCAGCCTGATGAGGAGAGAAGTCCAACACTGACCAACCCTGAGCAGGGTACTACTACAGAAAGAAGGAACTCAAGCTCACCACTATGGATCGATCGAGAACAGCTGCAGAACCTTCAAAAAGCGGATCAGGACTGTCAGCATCTGGTGCAAGCCATAGCCGAGGGAAGCAAGAAAAGCCCTTGGGCCCGGGACCATAGTTTTCAGATCGCCGCCGACGGCATACTAGAGGAATTGGCCTGCGACATCACCGGAGAAGAGGTTCGTCGGCCGGTGCTTCCACAGACACTGGTGCCCGTAGCTGTACGGGACGCCCATGCGGGACACCTCAAGGTCCAGAAAACCCTCAGCACTTTGCGAGCTAAATACTTCTTCAAGCACATGTACGCCACGTGCCACCGATACGTCCAGGGCTGCGCCATTTGCCAGAAGAAGGACAGAGGAATGAAGGCGAAGGCGCCCCTTGGCAATATGCCCGAGCCCCTCGGAGCATGGCACACGGTGGCAGTGGACGTTCTCGGTCCGTTGCCGCAGACCACGCGTGGCAACAAATATGTAATTGTTCTCACAGATTACCTTACCAGATATGTTCTGGCCATCGCTACTCGAGATCAGACCGCTGCCACAACCGCCCGGGTCCTAATGGACAAGTTCCTGGAATACGGCTTGCCAGAAAGGATCATCTCGGACAATGGCAGCAACTTCAGGTCCGGCTTATTGAAAGAACTTTTTCACCTACTCCAGACCACCCAACTCTTCACCACACCCTACCATCCGCAGTTTGATGGGTTATGCGAACGCTTCAACCGTACTCTGGCTTCGATGTTGCGAGCTTTCGTCGCGGAACACCAGCGTGACTGGGACGTATACCTACCCTACGTCATGCACGCCTATAGGGCCACGACCCAGGCAACCACCCAAGAAACTCCCTTCTTTCTAATGTTCCTACGACCCTGTCGCGCACCTTTGGACCTGATGCTTCGCGAGCACCGGCAAGACTACCCCGAACCTGCCCAAGAAGTGAGAAAAACTGCTCCCGATGCCATCAACCGCATGCGTACCGCCTTCTCAGTCGTGCGAAAGAGGCTATCAGAAGCCCACGAGGCTCAGAAACGATACCACGATCGCCGGAGCAAACAGTCCGAACTAAAAGTCGGCGACGAAGTTCTGCTACTGGACGAGCGGGTGCAGGAGGGCCAAACCAAGAAACTCCATCGGCCGTGGAAACCAGGATACCGCATAGTACGAAAAATAGGGCCACTGAACTATCTGGTTGAACACCCGCAACGCCTGGGGAAAATCCACAGGGTCCACATCAACCGACTAAAAATCGCCATACCCGAACTGGTCTGGCCGGAAGAAGCACCAGAGGCAAGCCCTCCGATGCACAAAGCCGTTCGAAAAACTGAGCCCGGACGCCAGCTTGAGGAGTGGTTGGCTACGGAGCGAACAAAGTATAAACCTTTCAGGGAGGCACCTGAGGGTCAGTGCTCAGAGGGCACCTCCTCCGAGGAAGAGGCCGCACAAGAACAGCATGCCGTTAGACAACAGAGGCACCGTACACCCACGCCTACCGTCCAGCCAAGACTCGGAATCCCCAGCTCACACGTGCTTGGGTCTCCTGGGACGCCACTACAACCTCGGACTCCCCGTCGCGCCACTCCCGCAGTGTGGCCCCAGGCAACTGGGAACCAACCAACGACGCCTCCTCGTCGTAGGTCGGAAAGGATACGCCGTAGACTATTGGAGCTGACAAGGCTGGACTAAAAGGCGACCCGCACCAGATACCCGATCGACTTGAAGTGAAAACCACTTCCTGCAGTAGAAAAGATAACCTAACTCCCACAGCCCTCACTCCTCCCCTTTAACCACACGTTCCAAACCTTCGCAAGACACTTTAGACGGTGTCCCATTCGCCAATGTATGTGCATTGTGTCTTAACCGGAAAGCACCAACTCCTGTTGTGCCTGTTTTAGGAGCTGGCTCTGGAAGCTTGCAGTACTCATCGCCGCCCTGAGGGCTACGGCCACCCGACAACCAGAGACGGAGCCGAATCTATCAACGGGAATATTGTTCAAACCAAGAGGGCCACTGGTGTTGGCAACGGGCATTTGGACCCTGGTGATGCGAGTGAAGGATGGGCATCTGAAACAACAGTCACAAACTATACAGCATGATTTGAAAAAAATAACCTCCACATTGGAAACCCTGAGCGAAAGGGTCCAACAAAAAGTAGGAAACCTAACTAGTACATCCGAAGAAGAAGGAGACGACAGGAATTCATCCAAGAACTCGAGACCATGTGGGCACAGGAACATAAATGGATGACCCATGACATGGCAGTTGCTGAGGCTAACATGGACAAATTAAGATACGAGTTCGGTACTACCAGGAAGACCAGAGGGCTAATAAATTTTGTTGGGGATGGACTCCAATGGCTTTTCGGAACATCCACGGAGCAGGACACCAAGCGATTACATAATGAACTAAAGGGCGTGCACACTGCAGTCGGCAAGCTCCACCACGTTGTAAAATTACAGGCCACCGTCATGAACACCCTTACTAAGGAAGCTGAGGAAGAAAGACTCAATATCAGAAGACTCGCAGAAGAGACGAAAAAACTCGCAGGTACTGTTCTCATCAACCGGGACACCAACAGAAAGGTCCACATAAACATTCGGCGCGAAATGGACCTCAGCGACTCTGTGGCTTCTGCTATTCGCATAGCAGGAGCTGCGGTTACGTCATACAAGGATGAAGCCCAGCGACTCATGCGGGCCATGACACACATACAGCAGGGAACGCTGACGCCGGCCATCATTCCTCCCCGACTGCTTCAGGAGGCCCTGACGGAAATAGGGGAACGACTACCCAAAGGCTGGACCATAGCCACTCCTCCCACTTCCACCGCAGCAGACCTGTACAAACTCCTAGATGCAAAAGCAGTGCCATTACGTAACGGATGGGAAGTGCACGCCAAGGTCCCTCTCCGTCATCAGCCCTACTCAAAATTCCAACTATACAAAGCCATCCCAGTCCCTACCCATTTCCAAAACACTTCATTCGCAATGATCACAGAGTTGAAAAGGGAATACCTAGCCATTTCAGACGACCAGCGCCTGCACTTCGAGCTAAACGAAGAAGAAGTGAATCAATGCCACAAGTACAGCGGAGGGACAGTCTGTCTGGATTTCACGCCTCTGATCACACAAACCAGAGATGGATGCTTGTATAATGCATTCCGAGAAGATACCGGCAAGGCCGATGCATTTTGTCGCCGGCACATTTCTAACCCGTCACCGAACCTTTTTACCATTTCAGAAACGTCCTGGGTGTACGTGTTACCCAAAACAGAATCCTTTGTAATCAGGTGCCCTACTATCCGCCGAAGGATCCTCACACTCCAAGGTACCGGCGTACTGGCCTTACCATTTGGTTGTTCCGCTACGGGAGACCACTTCCTGATACCGGCTCATTTAAAAGCCAAAGCCGGAGCAGCCGTTGACATTCCGCTAACAAACCTCACCTTTTTCAGCTACAGCCTGGATGCCAGTACATTCCTTACAAGAATCAAACTAAACAAATCCCTTCCCACAACTAACCTCACTAAGTTCCTCAACGACCTCCCCCTTGACAACCTCCGCCCAAACCCCCTGGCAGCAATCCAGGAACAATTGAGGAACTGGGTGGAGCCACCCGAAGAACTAACGACTTGGAGTTCCGCCATCACCACCCACCTGCCCACGTCACTGGCCGGTGTCAGCATCTTCGGACTAGCAGGATTGCTGGTCGGGCTGATCTTCAGGCGCAAATGCGCCAGAAAGCGTTCGCCAACCAGAGCCTTCCACGACCTCCTGCCGACAGCGCCAGCCATCCCACCAGCAAAACAGCCAGCCCTCGGACCTCCTGAAGTCACGCGCGCGGAACTTGCCGAGATATCCCAACGCATAGCCCAGCTTGAAAAGGCTCTGCAGGAGATACGAGGAGGCCTGGAGCAAGTACGGATGCTAATCTAACGAATGCTTCTCCAGAATGAGGCCGAGGTACGGACTGCAACGCAAACAGTGCTCGGCCGGTTGCGAGTGCCGCCCGTATGAACTGCGCAGACATGGTGACAACGTGCGCGATAGATAGTACTGTGTATGCGGGTAACCTTGTGACATGCACCGAGTGTCGACCGAGGAACCAAATACTGTCATCAGCGGCGTTGGCGAACGGGGAGATGTGGCGGGTCAGCACTGTATGAGTTGAATTGTCCTGGAAAACCCTTTTTGTAAAGACCGTCATGTTTGCATGTCACGGAACATTGTACGCGTAGGATTGACGTGTTCTCCGTTGTGTTCGTTAGCACTAGAGTAGGATCCCAGGGGACCGAGAAGGGAAAGCGGGAGAAGGATATAGTTGTATGTCAAACGGTGCAGCATGGGTTAGTACGGGAACCAGATAGAGGGTCCCTTAACAATCACGAGGGCGTGATGAAAAAAAGGGAAGTCTAAATGTAAGCAGGTTTACATTTTTATCTTTTCTAAAAAACGTAGAAACCGGGCGACGGCGTCGGACAGCGTTCTGCACTTCCCACGACAACTCACCGAAAACAAAGACACCTGTTTCCAAGCGCAGACGAACTCCAGCGGCACGGACGACACAACATCAAAGGCGGCATCTGAGCAAAACAACTCACGGCGAGCCAGGCTAATCGCCTGGCACCCTCTTTCCCTCCGCGCCCAGCTGGCCCCTAGAGGGGCGAAAACAAGCTGATCTAGATCAACAGAAGGATCGGTGACCCCGGTCTGGAACACCGCCAGCTGAGAAGAAAATTTCCAGTCCCGGCAGACCATCCTGACGGCCCCAGGCGATTTCATAACATACCCGGCCTAAGGGGAAGAAAAAAACTGCACTCCCACCAATCGAAAAACAAGAACACAATCCGAAGCCCTGGGAGTGGCCAGCGAATAGAAGAGGCGGGGCTTCCGAAACTCGAACAAAACTGAAAGACCGACCGAAAACGCTCTCACATCCTCCGATGGGACGAGAGTCTCCGAAACAGTGGAGAAGAGAACAAGCCGTGCATCAAATCACCAGCGAAAATGTGAGTGCTTTACAGACCGACGCCTTCCCTCCATCTTCGGGCTACCCAATGGCCGCTACACATCGAAACCGTGTAGACTCTCCACGCCCGGCGCCGTCGCCCCAACCCACGAGAGTACCGCCCGGTCGTTGATGGGGTGATTAGCCGGGGAGGGACGTGCGAAACGGACGGTAGCGTTGGCGTCGCACAGGGTAGGGTAGGTAGGCATGTATGGGGGGAGGAGGTAGGATGGCGAAGACGTGTGCCAGGAATCGGTCCCGGTCCTGTTGGCGTAAAATGTAAATACATGTAAATATATTACCCGTGATGATAGAAATGTTTCAGTACACCAGCCGAGACACGAAGCAGATGCCCAGCCATTGACGGGCGGGATTAGCGGTGACAGGAATACTTGGAATAAAGCAAGGGGGCATAGTTTGCAATGCCGAACGGGGGCACTATGCACACATCAGATCCTCGCATCTTCTCTTCAGGCCCCTGGGCTGGGAGGGTCGTGAAAATGACCATCGCTCGGCCCAATATGCCGTACGTTGAAAACTGTACGAGCAATATCCACCTTCAGGCCCCTGGGCTGGGTGGGTCGTGAAAATGACCATCGCTCGGCCCAATATGCCGTACGTTGAAAAATGTACGAGCAATATCCACCTTCAGGCCCCTGGGCTGGGTGGGTCGTGAAAATGACCATCGCTCGGCCCAATATGCCGTACGTTGAAAACTGTACGAGCAATATCCACCTTCAGGCCCCTGGGCTGGGTGGGTCGTGAAAATGACCATCGCTCAGCCCAATATGCCGTATGTTGAAAACTGTACGAGCAATATCCACCTGCAGGCCCCTGGGCTGGGTGGGTCGTGAAAATGGCCATCGCTCAGCCCAACATGCCGTACGTTGAAAACTGTATGTGCAATATCCGCCTTGCCACCGCCACCGGCCGGAATGGATCGTGCAAATGATTATCGTTCGGTCTGACAGCAAGCACGTTGAAAACTGTGCTTGCAATATCCATGTTTTTCCCTCCTCGTCCAAAGCGTTCGACCTTCACATTCCCCGGAGCTAAAGAGGTAATGCTATAGCCTGACTACCCACCGTTATCCACAAACCCTGGGGGCGCCTCCAGACGTGCATTGAGTGGCGTAACTTTCGTGGTAAATCAGATGGCATTGGGGTTAGAAGCCGAAGGCCGAGTCACCGACCCTCCTTGGGGGGAGTTAACGTCAATGGATGACGTAAGAAATACGACCCTCCCGAAGCGACGCGGGCGTAGTAGATGCCTCAGCTACCAGGTGGACGGAGGGGAGGATATTTACGTCTAAACTGAACGATGATCCGCGTGAAGGGGTTGAAAAGCACGTGCCGCTGCGATCCTCATGAGTTGGTTCCCTGTTGTACTATCTTCACCCCGACCCATCTTCCGACAGGCGGTAGCGCCGACGTGGTGATAGGAAAACGTAGTAGCTGAGAAATGGTTTTGTTTTATTTATTTCCCAAACTCGCCCGGAAGCGACTTTGCAACCTGGTCACACTTCGGCGTACACGATACGGGAACGATCCCAGGTCAACGTCGCAAAATGCATTTACTAGCCGGTGCAGTTGCACCAACCGTTGGGCGGTCTCCACCCCCGGGGGTGGAGCCACCGACGCTCAGCGGGCCGGTGATGGCCGCCATCGCAGGTGTTGCGACGGCGACCAACGAGGCGGACTGCCCCTCCTGAGCCGCGCTCCGGCCAGCCACCAGATCCCTCAAAAGGGCCGCGAGGGCACCTTCACGTAACAAGGGGGCCAGGCGCGATGCCCGGTCCTCCGGCGCCAGCCATGTTGTCCGCGCCGCCGCTCGAACGAGGGCGCTGTCGGGCAGGGGTGGCAGCGGCGACACGTCGGGGGCGTAGCCTCGCCAGATGGCATACGCCCCCCAAACTCGTCCAAGAAGGACGCAGCCCGGTTGACGTCCCTGTAACAGGTTCATGTGGTTAGCAAGAGTAGGAGGGCCGACGTGACCAACTCCTTCCCCGACAAAGCCGTAGTGGAATTCAACATTGCGACATCAGAACGCGCCCCAGGATAAATGACGCCTTCTTAGTTTAAGAAAACCCACAAATGTTGGATAAAGGGAAAGACACTATTCCGTTTCTCTCCAAAGGAGAGAGGGCTGAGCGGTTTCGGAATTCCGATAAATCTATGAAAACATTCTGAAAAGGGGGGGAGGGGGACACTAACGACACTATGACACTCCGGGAGTGGGAGGGGACTTACCGCAAGGCCACCTCGTGACGATCCCCATGCCGGTCTGGGTGAAGGGCTTTCCCCAGCCGTCTTCGCCTCCGGGCCACAATCTCCCGGAGGTGGGGAAGGCCCCGAAAGTCGTCGGGCCCAAGGTCTAAAACGACCTCGGGCAGAAATCGGGGGATGTCGTCGGGGTCCTGGTCGACCAGCCGGGCGAACATCAGTTCGGCCTCGGCCCTCTCCTCTTCACTGAAACAGCGTTCCTCTTCGGACGACATAGTGGGCGCAAGTGATAGGGAGAGCGAACGGCAGAGACGAGGCAGGCTCCCAGGCCATCTGGGGGCGGGGCTATCCGACTCTGCCCTCAGGGTCACCCCGCCCACTTGGAATCCCCCTCGAGGGGGGAGCCCCACGCTCGCTGGGATGCGGTGAAACCGAAGCGAGGCAGACGATCTGCTAGCCGTTCTCTTATGAACTAAACGTTCCCGGGTAAGGGTATGAGTGTGAAAGCCAGTTCTTAACTTGACTAGAATATTAATGTTGTTTATATAAATATATATGATCTGCGTTTGGATGATGTCCAATTGCGAGAAGAGGTGCGATGACTGTACACTTTGGGGGCATTAAGCACATGCTCTGGTTCTTTGACTGCAGAAGCCCGCTGGCGTCTGTGACCCAGGCGTGCAGCTGGTGGCGGGCACAGTATGCAAGGTCGGATGGGCTGTCGAGCCCCACCTTGCGTCCGTCGAGTTTGGCGCCAAACACTAGGTTAAAGCAAAACACTGCAAGGTCGTGAGTCCGCCCCCCGTTCGCTATACGTTTCGGCACGGAACCGTGTAGCCTTCGGGGCGGGGGGAAGGTCGGACGGATTTGGCGTGCCATAAGCCCCGAGGCTGAAAGGGTAGGGCAGGCTAGGTTATAAAGACGGCCAGGGGACGTGCCCAACGTGGTAGGGATCCGTGCCCGCTCGTGAGCACGTTTACCTGGTCGCACAGTATCAGTATACGGCGGATAAGGCCCGGCGCGGCACCGACCTTTCATTTAAAGCTAGGGTAGGTCAGTCAAAGATACCAGAGCACTTGTATAAGCCCTCGGAGCCAGTACGATGAGCCCCCCTCGTAGCATTAAGCCTTCATCCAGGCGAGGAACACTGTCCATAATGGCGAGACCACCTATGATGGCAGTGGAAGATTTACATATTCGGCCAATATACCACAAAAAGAGCAATGGTCCGCGATATATGTGTTTGTGTACCGCTGAAGGGGGGGAGGGAGTCAAATTTGGGGACCAAGCATTTCATTAATTAATAAGGAAAGAATGAATGGGACGAACGAATGTGAAGTGAATGAGGAGAATGAATGTGTGTTAGGTAGCTTTAAGGACCAGCGGAAGCCGCTTGGGGCTCAATCACAGGCACCTATTTCGTGCGGTACATTGTACAAAATTATACTACTATTAGCATCCAAAAGTCCCATCTCGGAACATTTCATTGTAACCAAGGGCAAATTGCCTTATCATATTTTTTTCTAAATACAACGTAATCTTTCTAATTTGGCTAGACGCACTCATTTACCTATATGGTGTTCCCAAAACTTTGACCTCGCACACATATAAATTCGTGTTAGGGACGGTAGCTCAAACAACATCAACACACCCCAACACACCCCACACACCCAAACACCCCACACCCGCCAAGCCACCGAAGCCACCACCCCCACACCCCACCGACGGCAGAGCCGCCACCCCTACACAGGTCCTCCAAGTCTAACTGAATATAGTTAGATTCATCACTACTGTAAGTCATTCCCACCAGCTTGATGTCATAAGCAAGCTTAAACGATCATTTATCAGTCCCAGGAAGACACTTTTTCGAAGATGATAACGAGAAGTCGATTGAATTGGTTTTCTGATCGCCATCTCAGGGGTATATTTATTTGTATAACATTTGGTGCTGGCTGCAAGGCACCTGCACACAAGATAAAACGATAAATCCTCAGCGAATAAATTAATGGCAGGAACAAGCATTGAACAATAATGCATAAATGACAATGCAACAATGCAACAATGGCACTGCAACAATGCAACAATGACAATGCATAAATAATGCAAACCCTTCAAATTCCATGCCCTCATGGTCATGGCTTTCGCTGTGATGTACCGTTTTGTAAATGACGTCGTTGAGAAGGTATTGAAGCTGGGAAGCTGTAATCATACAGGCTGTAATCACTGAAAACAAGTTGGTAGGAAGAAAATGCATTTAAAAACATCTTTCCTCCCATTTTATATGGGGGCATGGGTGTTGTTTTGTATGCTTGTGAGGGGGAATTCGCCCCTTCAAATGTTGGCTTGCCCCCATTGGCAATGCACCCCATGTCCCATGTTTCTGAAAATTATTTTTTGGGGCACCAGTGGCGTACATAGAATTTGCATCATGGGGTGGGGGCAAACGGATTTGGAGCGGGTCCACCTATGCCCATTAAAAAGTTCTCGGATTTCGACAACTATTTTTCAAAGCGGACCTTTTTAAATAAAATCATTAGTATGGTTGTGGTTTTCAAGGTCTGCGACGCGACTTTCTTGAGTTCAAGTGTGATCCTTTGGCTCTGACGTCATTTGCTTGAATCCCTAGCGCGAGTTTTAGCGGCCTCGGCACTTTTTGGAGGTCCAAGTTTTGGGGTCTTTTGGCGTCATTGTTGGGGCCCCAGGATGACTATCCATGTCCGGATTGTTTTTCGTTGCCCAGCCATTTGCTTTGGTCCCAATGACACTCTTGGGGCCCGGTACGACCTGTCGTGTCCCTAGCGTGATTTTCAAGGTCCGGGCATGACTATTTATAAGGTTCAGCGTGTTTTCAGGGGCTCCGGCTCTTTTGGTGCCCATATCGTGATTTTCAAGTACCCGGCACGATTTTTGGGGAACCCCAGTGTGATTTTCGGGTGCACAGACGCGAACTTTTGAGGCACCGAACGTAATATTACGGCATGAAAGGGGCGACTTTCCCCGCCGCCCCCCCGGTTCTGATGTACTTGATTACAAGAGGCATCCCCGGTATTCGCTCGGCGTGCTTACATTCCCAATGAATGGTAGTGCTGGACTTCGGGCGTGGGCGGGTGGAAATTGGTTGGATGCAAAGAGGATGCAAATGGATGACCGCTTTTCTACTCGTATATACTTTTTTGATTCTTTGCAATATTTGCTGGACATAAAATTGTGCAACCCAGAGCGTCGTTGGGTGCGAGTATTTACCTTCGAATGGTTTGGTGACCTGATTACACGGCAGGCTTAGTGCATACACAGGTGCTTGCACTTTTCTAACACGTTCACAGGTCTAAAAATAAATAGCGAATACTAAGGATGTGACATTTGCATATACAGAAGCGCAGCCAAGGGGGCCGTCAGCACCTTAGCAACCAAAAAGACATGAGATCGAGCAAGAAATTTGGAGATTCTCACCGCGTAAAACCAACAATTTTCTGCGCTCCAAGCGCGACAAAAGCGTTTTCTATGTCATGCCATTTTTAGGTCGGCACCCACTTTAGAAGATCCTGGCTGCGCCACTGATCATATATACCATTATATTCCAACATATATTGTGGCATTACGCGGAGTAGACAATCTCGTAATGGTTACCGGTCCGTGGGTCAGAAAAACGAATGTTCTAAAGGCGAAGACGAGCCGATAGCTGTCCCCCTAACTGTCGTCCACATTGCGTAATCTTCTTGTACCCACAAGGTACGATACATGCCCTATCCGTA
>JAOTOM010001347.1:52500-65908 GCA_034440615.1 Ashinkailepas kermadecensis
GGTGAAGTTCATGTGATGCTGGGGCTGGTGCGAGATAACCAATTAATTCGTGCTACCGTCGGCAAGACGCATAGCAATTCGCATGTGAGTTGGTGTTGAGAGCGTAGTTCGAAGTTGTTCGAGCATGGCAATTTGAAAGGCACCCCCATAGCCAGACAAACTTGAACAATTAGGTATATTTAAACATTAAAATCCATCTTATTAACCATAAATAAAGCAATAATTAACTCATTCAAGCTGTGGTGATCGTTCAGGAGGTAATCTGATATCAGTACTACGTAATTATTGAATGCGTAGTTGCGTAATTATTGTTTAATGAGGTGAAAGACAATATCATCGGTGTAGATACTGTGCTACCAGTATGGGAAACTGCCCCTCCGACTTGAAAGTTGGGATGTCAGGGCCCCCTCAACTTCTAAATACATGCTTGATTTTTACAGTTGGTAAAAATGTTTCAAAAATACCCGATGTCTAGAATAAGGCGGCCGAAGTCCGGTTAATTTGTCGGATGTGGGGGCGTACTTATCTGGTGATGTCGTGTGATAAGCTCATGTTCCTCTGTCTCGCTACAGTCTTCATAACAGGAGGTGAAGCAAACTGTAATGACGCCATTGTTGCAATCATTGGATAGGGGAAACCGGGTCTAGTTGATACAATTTTGGCGAAACTCAACATAACTCATCACTTTGGAGGGGTAGCGAGGAGATAGCTACACCCACGCCAAGCCTAAACCTGGTATCATCACGATTTTTTCGTGGCATCCTCTGGGCTTTCCACCATCGCGTAACTACCGGTTCATCAACTTACCCCGCTATAGGGTTAAATTGTTACCGACGATGGGATAAGTTGATAAAATGTAGGTTAAGTAAACTACGTTATGTATATAGGTGGTACTAGTTTGCGCCTCTTGAAAGGTCCATATTATACGCTTACAGTAATAATACTGGTTTGAGTCTTGACTGACCATAGCTAATAGTTTATGCCATTTATGGAATGCTCAAACGTTCATTCCGTAGCTGCACCTTCCTCTCCCCTTCGTTCAGTCTTTTCCATCGGATGAGAAACGACCGTAGAAATATTGCATAGGATATCTTGATTCAGCTTTAGCAGACACCATGATAAAAATAAGCAATTCTATGGTCATTTTTTTCATTTCCAATCAACAAAACGTTGAAACAAGCTGCATTTTAGGCATGAATTTAAACGCATTTCACAGTCGCAAAGTTCAAAGAACATGGTAATGATAGCCGACACCTAAAAAATTAACAAGTGGGCGGCAAAGTAGAAACTAAGGGTGAAGCAAAGGTATTGGAATTTTACTTTCGGTGCAAAAATGTGTCACAACTTCACCATTCCGTAGTCACGGGTCGAAAGGACTTGGGCTTGTTATTGCCGCGAGAATAGGGTGTCGGTAGCAACATGTGCAACAGTAGCCATGGCAACCGGCTTCATGCTTTTGGAGGAAATGCTGTTGCATCAACCGTCCCGTGTATCAACTAGACCCGGTCTCCCCTATTTATGTTGTCACGGTTATTGAATGTGTTTCCATGGCTACCTCGCAAGCTGTCATCTGGACTGTGCTATTTGGGTCCTCTTAGACTATGACGTGTGGCGGCTCGTAATGTATTGACATCAGCGCTTACATAATCGCAGGCATCATATTTTGCTTTTAAAACGCTTCGGAAAGGACATTGCAAATATTGCGATAAAAGATGTAGGGCTGGGTGTTACGGAGACTGGGACGGTATCTTGTGGTTAGGTTGAGTGAGCCATTCATCTCAAAACAAATACGCTGGGTATCCCACTATTAATATATCGCCGGACCCTACAAGGGCGATAGTGCTGAAACAAACTTTGCTGGGTTCCAAACAAATCGCGCCGCGGCCTGAGAAAATCGTACCAGATCCCAAAAATCGTCCGACCCCATCCTCCGGAAAAATCGCGATGGAACCTGAAAAATTGTACGGTGGCTCAAAGCTTTCACAGAGTCCCGGAATGGTTCAGTTTGTATCAATGAATACCAAGGGAACGCTCGAAATATCGAGCAGAGTATAAAAATTGCATTGAGGCTTAAAAATCGATGCACCGGACCTCCAATGTTGGTGTCATTGCTGAACGTGTGGCGTAACATCTGCCGGTGTGCGTCTACCAACGCACATGACATGGCCCGTGTCCAACTGAGGAATTAGGAGTCATTGAAGCAAAGTTTAGGGTAGATCAGTTTAGGTTTCACAGACGTGTGTAAGCTACGTTCTTGTAGATTAGCAGGCGTGTGGTGCATATTTTGGGAAAGGGGTGACACTTACTATCGCCCCGCAAGGTGTTAATGTCCTCGCCCCCAATCGTTTGGGACTGTATATTCAAAAGTTATATTGTTTCACTAGATTACCGACGTCTTGTGCTTCAGTCATGATCACCGTATATAAGCAATTGATCATGAAATCCGAAACGTTGGTAATTTCTTGAAATAATAGTCGTTCATTTTAAGAACCTTTTAACGGTTATGAAGACATTCCAAGCTGTATTTTCCTCCCATGTATGCTTAGATCGTACTCCGCTACGAAAGCCCGTGTTTACATGGGCTTTCGTTGGCTTACACGGTGCATCACAATTTTATTCCTTACCTATGATGACACTTCGTTTGTACCTCCCCCCTCCCTCCTTCGGAATCATGAATGAACTAGTCGTGCACTGCTTGCCACAGTCTGACTTGTACTGTCTGATTCGCAGATGCTGGATTTGTGTTGGCTTCCGAAGTCAGTTTAATAAATATAATTTGTCGCAGATCTGGACACTTGAAAGTCGTCACTCACGTATTCCTCTCCGACCCCATTCTCTGTGCCATGTTCCATGCTCTGTTCTTCACTCGAAAATAGTGCATTCCGTGTGAAAAGATATGTGGGATTTCGATGTGTCCAATCTGATGGTAGTGTATTGAATTCCATATTTCCTTCACGAGGCATATTCGTTATATTTCTTAACCTATATTGTTTCACAATCGAAGCCTACGTACGGTACATGCGTTGCATTGCGAATTTACCATTCACTAAACCATCTTGTATCATGTGCTCAGAACTTGGCAGCCATGCATTGAAGCTAAAAGAACAGTATTTGCTAAAGAGACAGTATTTAACATGTGTGTGGTAAGCTGGGTTAGATCCCTCGACATGCACGGAGGACTGACGTGTAATCCATCACTACCACCTTCTGGTTAGCTGGACCACACCAATAGGCTGACATTATTTACCGACTACTCGGCAGAGTACTTGGAGTTCCGGGAACTTCCAACCCTTCGCCAGGAACCTTGTGGACTTGGATCATATTGACGTTGTTCATGTTTATCTGTCATTACTTGACGTAGCAGCCGTGGTCGCCGGTCACCACCCGCGCGACCACACCATGGGACTGTCGTGCGCCTGACTGGAGGAACACAGTCATGCGGAGCTGTGGAGGTCACACTCAGTGTGGGGGTCAAGGTCACACTTAGTGTGGAGTCACGGTCACAACCCACTGGTCGTTTCGTGACTATGTGGGGGCCACTGTCCTTGTGGTCGCCACGGTCACCATCGACTGGTCGTTACTTGACTATGTGGGGGTCACGGTCACCATCCACACATCGTGACGGGACTGTGTGTGGGTCACGGTCGACACGGGACAGCCGAGGGAGTGCAGTGGTCTGTAGGCTGTCGAAAGACCCTAGAGACACAGGAGTCCCCAGGTCTGGGGATGTGGAGGAAGATTTCAGATTAAAATTGAATATTTAGTTTTAAAATAGCTCTATCGTAATGGGGTAATGGGGTTAATGGAGTTAGCCATACACAACACCGCACACCCCACACTCCACGCTATCCGTCAACTCTACCTCACCCATCACGCTCGCTCACCTCCAACTCACACTGCTCTGGGTCCATGGCCACATGGGGATACCGGGCAACGAGCGGGCGGATGAACTCGCTCGTCGAGCGATCGTCCTCCCACCCGCCCCCACCTCCCGGTGCCCCCCCCCGCCCCGGTGACCTTTTGTCACTCACATATATATTATACATTCAGCATCTCCAGACATTCTGGAATCACAACACCACACACTTACATCACATTAAACCCTTTCTCTCAAAATGGCCGTCTTCCCAACTACACTCGCCGGTGCTTCTTTCCCGGCTCCGAGTCGGACACACTGAACTCACACATGATTACCTCTTTCGCCCTCTTCGCCGCGCTCCGCCTTGCCAATTGTGTAATATGTGTAACTCTGTCCAACATTTTCTGCTTTCATGCCCCACATATGATTTGCAGCGTCGCCCTCTCCTCTCATACATTGTCAAACATCGCTTCCACTTTCACTGAGCATCCTTCTCAGTTATGAGCACCCGGAGTTCCTTCAACTACTGTTCACCTTATTGCATGGCACCAAATTAGAACAAGTCATTTAAAGCCAAACGCTATCATCCTCTCCGCTCTCATAAGCCACATACATATAATTTATTTCGTATTAGGTAGGCAGGGACCAATCCAATTTGGCGAAAACGGACGGCTCTCCTTATAGATTGCGCTTGATATTTTGCCTACGTGTTGTCCAAGCAGCTTGGTTTTCCCCTTCTCAGGTTTTTCCATGCTCTAACTTAAACATAAATCTACACATTCAAGGTCGAGCCTGACACCCACTGGCGGATCTAGCCCATCGGTTTGGGGGTGGGGAAACTTTCGGTTTACGGCGTCAGCCTCCCCCTCCCCTATCTGGGGGAGGGGGAGGGGGAGGCTGACCAAACAATTATAACAAAATACCTTTAAAATCGGATATTATTTCACCCGGAACGCTATTTTGAACCTCAGCAGGGGTTACTACATTTTAATTCAGTTCACTTTTGTTGGTTTGGGGGAGGGGGCAAAAGACACTATGGCCCGCCCCTTTGCAGCGCTTGGGGGATGGCCGGAGCGATCCCCCCCCCCTGGATCCGCCAGTGCTGACACCCACGGCTCGCCCTGGGCGATGGGCGTGCGTTTCGTTTTAGATTCTATGAAGGGTATGAAGCTGTCCACCATCCAAATGTTCTACTGTTTAATATGTATGTGTAAGGGGGATGTGTCTCTGCCTCCGCCCGTGTCCGGCGGTATGCGGCATAAGGACCCGGCTCGCACAAGGGCACCAGCAGCGGTGTGGGTGCGGCCGGCGGTGCAGCGGCGCCGCGTGTTGGCGCGGGTGCTGCCGCACTGGGTGTGCCTCTGCGGCGGCGCGCCCGGGGGCCATCCGGTGTTGACCTCTGTCGCCTTGGCGGAGGGGCCGGGGTTCGGGCTCGGGACGCGATGGCGCGGGGTCGGTGCGGTGCGCTGTCCGGCTGTGACCGGCCGTGACCGGTTTCATGATGGTGAGAAGCAATACAGGAGCTGAAGCCCAGAGAGTCTTGGATCCACCATCCAAATCGGAGCCCTACACTTCGGAGCCCTACACATCGGAGCCCTACACATGTATGCATGTTTATATGTCTAACCGTATGTTATGTATATACCGGCCCTTTACGCCACGTTCTTTGTTTCCCGGCGTCTCTAATCTTTCCTCTATTCCTTGTTTTATATCTCCGGATGTCACATAAGCCGGTTTAACGTAACCCTTTCTTTAACGTAACAAATATCTAGCGGATGGCACTTTGCCTCTGTTACAGACAAGACAGGCCACCGAACCGAGGCCATAACCATGTGTTCTTTTTTTGGACCGGTAGGGCTATTATTCGACTACGGATGTGCTTTAGTGCTCCAGCCAATTTTTGTTGGGCGCCCAGCACACTTTTGAGACCCGACTCTTTTTTTTATAGAGTTGTGTGCCTATTTGTGCACCGACGGCATTTTTAAAATACCGGCGCATTTTCGAGGACCCCGATGCGCTTACTTAGTGCCCGGTCCTCTTGTTCGTGTTTAGGACCCTGCCACTGTTTGAGGGCCCAGCCTATTTTAAAGTCTTATGTGGTGGCATGTCCCTGGTGTGCTTTGAGGGTCTTCGTGGTGTTTTTTTTTACTAGAGCTCTCTGTGTGTTTATTTAGAACTGCAACGTATGTTATACGTCAGTGCCCTTTTTTGCAGGTCTCGGTACCCTTGGGAGGGTCTGGTACATTTTCGGCCTCCAGTTGTGTTCTTTTGGGGTTCCCGTTGTGTTTATTTGGGGCTCCTGACGCGCACTTCAGGGACTAAGTGATTTTTTGGTCTAAGTGATTTTTTTTAGCCCCGTCGTCATTTGTTGGGATTGCTATCGCGAGTTTTAGTGGCCCCGACACGCTTGGGGTGGAGGTGGGGGTGGTGGGGCTAGCACGTTTTTAGGGCTTTCAGAGCAATTGTTGGGACCCGAGAGTGATTTTTGATGTCCTGATTGTTTTCTCGTTGCCCCGGCTTCATTTTTTTGGATGGTCCCGATCAGGGTTTGGGGCCCCGGTGAGACCTGTCGAGCTTCTAACGTGATTTTCAGGGGCCCTGGCCCGACCTTTTGGTGTCCCCCTCGTGATTTTCAAGAACCAAGACACGATTTTTTGCGACCCCCAACGCGATTTTAAAGAGCTCAAGTACGAACTTTTAAGGCCCCAGCGTGATTTTCAAGGGCCCGGCCTGTCTTTTTCGGGCCCCAGCGCGAGGGGATGAGTGGTCTAAGGGTAAGATCCTCGTCTCCAATCGATAGATTATGGGTTCGAGTCTCACCTGTCGCTACTCTTCGCCCGCGACCAATCGGCGCGAGGGATTGGCGACGCTACATGACTCAACGGTCGACGTGTCGCTAAAAAAACAATAACCAGGCCCAAACGCCATTTTTCGGGCCCCGGCGATACTTTTTGAGCACCCAGCGTCATTTCCAAGGGCCCGGCCAGCACATTTTGAAGCCCCAGCGTGATTTTCGGGCGGCCCGGCGTGAATTTTCAGTGGTCTAACGCGACTTTTTCAGGGTCCTACCTGATGTGACTTGAATAAGACAATGGACACACCGAAACTCAATGAACGGAAATACGACGACGACAAAAATAAAAATAAATGAGAAAAGAACGACTGATGTCACCCCACGAAAATGAGAAAAAAAAGAAGAGAACTTGCGATAGCCAGCAGTCAGTCACGTCAAAATTGGCACGGCGGAGTAATCAGTGGGCTCTGGCGATATTGTGCTCGAATAGTACTGTATGCTCCATGCATCGGCGGTTCACAGTTGCCAGCGGACATAGCAATAGATGCTTAGTAGATACTTGATACATGGATGAAACACACAATTCATGAAAAACAAAACTGCATTAATAATCGGGGTACGTTGGTACATCCTCGCTACTCTTCGCCCGCGACCAATCGGCGTGAGAGATTGGCGACGCTACATGACTCAACGGTCGACGTGTCGTAAAACCAATAACCAACCAACCTACGTTGGTACATCCACTATCTTACCCCAACCCACCCTTAAGAAAAGTACCCCAAGCCGTCGCGGCCTGCTTAGAACGACCTAACAGAGACGGCAAGCTTGTTTTCGGTTATCACTATGGTAGCAAACTTTCTCCTAGCCGTCGCGTCAGGTTTAAAGCGACCAAGCGGACATGAGTAAGCTAATCTGCGTGTATCATAATGCTGCATCATGGCCGAAACAGCCCTGGCGAGAGGAAAAATCTGAACTTCAATATCAATTTCAAACCTAAAAATAAAAGCTACAACGCGAAAACAGACCGGAGCTTGTGACTTTACCGCATAGCACTTAAGCAGCTTTAATATGTTAATAAGCTTCAATCGGTCATACATGGGAGATTCATCCCAGGACAGTTAGGAAGTGGTCCGGCCTGGTGATCGTTCACTTAGAAGAGCAGAGCTACTTCGCTTAGCATCTTTCTCTCGCATAGTGAGTACATCTTACCCTTTGTTGTCGAATGGCTATTCCATCAATTTCGCATTATATGATATAGCCCCTTAATGTTGCACAAATATGTTCTAGTCATCAAATAACTATGTCCTTCATACTCGTTTCATGCAGTAAATTTCACCCATGTTTTTCAGTGCGCCCTAATTGGGACCAAATTTGTTTTTAATCTTCGTGAATGTCTTCCCAACACATATATTAAAAACCAAATTAATGGTGCACACTGAAGATGTTCAGTTAATTCGTTCGAGTCCATCTGATGAAGCGACAGTTGAAAATGCTCGTGGGGTAGGCACTTGCAGCCACCAATGTTTTGTTTGTTGAAATCAGCAAAACGATTAATCTCAAGAAATCTGATTTTGTTCCCAGAAGGTTGCGTCAGCGCCAGAGACGACCCAGTCTAAATTTGTGTCAATTAGTTCCCAAAACGTAGACATTCCCCTATTCTTCGGTAAAAGCACTTGGTGTGATGGTAGACAAAACTTTGACCCGGGGATCATACGAATTCCTGATAATAAAGCGTCACTATGCCTGTATCAATGAACCAAGTTCTCACAAAACGTACCGATAATCTAAAACAGCAAGTTATTCGCAGCATCGTTTTCCCAACTTAATTTACATCATGAACGTTTTGAGGGAACTATAGCAAGGGTGCTGTAGGAGTGAACAGTAAAGTTCGTAACGCACTTTTTCCCCTGTTGCAAATTTAAAGGGGACATTTTATTATTGATACCTCCTCTCAGATTTAAGATGGGGCACGGTATCCACGTGCCCCTGCTGTTCCGCCACATATGACTCCTGTGGCTCATTGTTGCACTGGTCTTTATGTCCTTCTGTCTTAACCCTCGCACGGCTGGGGGAGAGGTAGATGCCAACATTTGGCATTAGCCGTCAACATACAACCAACAAAAAAAAATCATAACACTGCACCACGGAGGCTTTGGTCTCTGCTTCCTTCATTGTAATCATCTGGAGTCTGGGTAGCATGACTTCGACACGACTCCATCTCCGACTACGACTCCCCAGTCCTGTTTCCAAGAGGGGTTCCCATACATTCTGACGGACAGCATCCATTATATGGCGCTCGGCGCGAGCACTGCTCTTTTGCTGCTGGCTTATCAACCAGATAACGATTGCAAATCACGGACATTCGCCAACCACAAATTTGCGAGGGGTTGAAAGTGTCATCATCATCAGGTCTGACACTGCAAGGCACCTGAATGAAAAAAAAACTAAGACAGAGTGCGCAGATCTTCAAGCATATTTTTTATATATCTCTTTGTCTTTGTCTCTGTCTGTCTGTCTCTCTCTCTCTCTCTCCAATTTTCAGTTTAAAAACAACAGGCTATGTCAGGTTTGTCCCCTTCCCCTTCAGACCCGAGTTGTCTCCCCTTTCTATCCTGATCTGTCACCCGTAATCTCTGGGACGTGGTTATGACCAATACCAATACGGATTACCAACGTTTTTTTATCCACCACACTTCGGCTGACGTAATTCGTTCTGATGGCTCAAGCTCTCAAATCTCTCTCTCTCTCTCTCTCTCTCTCTCTCTCTCTCTCTCTCTCTCTCTCTCTCTCTCTCTCTCTCTCTCTCTCTCTCTCTCTCTCTCTCTCTCTCTCTCTCTCTCTCTCTCTCTCTCTCTCTCTCTCTCTCTCTCTCTCTCTCTCTCTCTCTCTCTGTCTCTCTCTCTTCTCTCTCTCTCTGTCTCTCTCTCTCTCTCTCTCTCTCTCTCTCTCTCTCTCTCTCTCTTCTCTCTCTCTCTCTCTCTCTCTCTCTCTGTCTCTCTCTTTCTCTCTCTGTCTCTCTCTCTCTCTTCTCTCTCTCTTCTCTCTCTCTCTCTGTCTCTCTCTCTCTCTCTCTCTCTCTCTCTCTCTCTCTCTCTCTCTCTCTCTCTCTCTCTCTCTCTCTCTCTCTCTCTCTCTCTCTCTCTCTCTCTCTCTCTCTCTCTCTCTCTCTCTCTGTCTCTCTCTCTCTCTCTCTCTCTCTCTCTCTCTCTCTCTCTCTCTCTCTCTCTCTCTCTCTCTCTCTCTCTCTCTCTCTCTCTCTGTCTCTCTCTCTCTCTCTCTGTCTCTCTCTGTCTCTCTCTCTCTCTCTCTCTCTCTCTCTCTCTCTCTCTCTCTCTCTCTCTCTCTCTCTCTCTCTCTCTCTCTCTCTCTCTCTCTCTCTCTCTCTCTCTCTCTCTCTCTCTCTCTCTCTCTCTCTCTCTCTCTCTCTCTCTCTCTCTCTCTCTCTCTCTCTCTCTCTCTCTCTCTCTCTCTCTCTCTCTCTCTCTCTCTCTCTGACTTGCATTGGCGAGTGGCTTGTTTGCAATATGAGGTTCATCATGAACTTACTCCAGCCAGCAAAATGCTGCAAGTGGCGGGCAAGCTAGATGTAGTATATGCAGCCCCAGTAAAAGACTGAGGTCAACGGAGTGTCGTGAGGTGTGTCCAGCGTGCTCGGAACGTGAGAATGGAATGTGATTAGGGGATATTATTAAATGTTGTTTGGGCTTGATTATCTTTGCGACACCGTTGCGTGGAGGGTGGGGGTCCGGCACGTGAGTTCTGTCAATGACATGGGAATTATCCAACCTCAGAAACCCTGCTTCGCTGTTTACAACTGGGCCTTTTGGGTTCGATTCTTATATGCACCGCCATGGGGTTAATGTTAAGCTTTCACGAAAAGTGTTTGGGGGGGGGGGGTTGCCATGGCACCCACGGTCCCCCCTGCCTATGCCTTAGCCAATGTTCCTATGCCTATCTCTGGGTATGCACCGGCGGCTATGACGCCGTATATAATATCCCGGAAATATTATAATAATGTTATAATACTATTAATATATGATAATGTTATATACCTGGCGTATCTCAACGCCAACCACATTCACAAAAGTAATGTAACATTTTAGTACAACAGTTGCGGCAACCGGTACCGAAATAGTGCCCGCGGCATCGCAGTGGTGGCCGGGCTGACAATGTTGGTACTTTGCCGCTATCTGGAAATGTTGACCGAAATTGTCCGAAATTCGATACCGATGCCGGCACCAGTCAAACGCGCCGGTTCTTTGCGGGCACCCATGCAACTAGGTTAACGATGAGATCGTTGCAAGACGTTGCTAATGTGCAACATATGAATGGCTGATCTCAGAGTGAGCTTAGGCCAGTGACCTATGATGGCCTTTCGGCGCTATATATCACTTCCAGTGTCAGTGGGACACTAGGTCAGTAGCACAGGATGACCTCAACATGTAATTTGTGTCTGGGGGAGTGACAACATTTTGTGGAAGATCTAACAGAACCGCAAAAGTATCCTAGTACACCTTTCCGGTAAATGTTGCATAACCGTTTCTAATCTAGCCGAATCTACCTAAAATAGGCATTTATCATTTTATCCCTTCGCCCTTCTGTTCGAACTACTTGACCGCTAACCCATCCTTAATTTCCAACCAGCGTGGTATCGGGTCTCAGGAGGCTTCATATATTTTACCGCGCTAAAGGCGTGTTTCAACTTTTGTGAATGTTGTGTGTTTGTGGCGTCCGAAGAGGAACCACTGTTAAAATATTGCTCATCAATATTTCTCCATCGGAAGATCAGTATTGTCCACTCCAAAGGCGCACGAAAATTTGGGCAGTAATCGCGTATGGCGTGCTTACCTATGTGTCTGTTATTCTTCGGTTGTGATCGTGGTCGGTATTTTGACTCGTTGAAGGAGAGATATTGATAGATTTGTCTTCGAAAAACTATACATCCGAGCTATAGGAGTGGGGATGTTTACGAAGCATTTGGTTAATTATGCATTTTACTGTGTTTATTCACTCATTTTTTGCTAACATTTAGTTGTATTGGTGTAGACGTTCGTTAGGGCCCGTGGACGTACATAAAGGACTGAAAACGTTAAAAGGTGCAGCAGACTTTGGCAATGGCCCTGGCACATGCGTAATTGCCCGTAAACGCTTGTGGATTCCCGTAGATGTTCGTAATAACCATTTTGCAACTTACATTCCATAAGAGATATTATCTTGAATCTTTCAGCGTGAACAGGTCCCCAGGCGTCAATAATGCCCACTAGATTTCATGCCATTCTGGTTAGAAACAAAAAGTTAGCGGGTCGACTCCTTGATCGCCCAACCAATATGAAGGAGAATCGGAAAGCTACCAATGGGTCTACACTCGATCACATTTTATTTAAGAAGTTAGTCACAATAGTCGGTCGATCTATGATCCATCGCTAATGACTAAACATGTCGGGCTCAAAACCATAGGTACAACAATATCCAATTTGGATCACATGACACATATCTGGTATGAATTCCTCGGCCTGCCGCATTTTGCACGAACTCATCGACCTGCCATCTGTTGACTAGTGTTGAACTAGAGGTCTCTAAGTTTGCCGGCTTGCCACGCCAGTACGATTAGGTCGAACATGATTTCACGGATCATATTTTCGCGGACACGGTGTGGACATTGTGACCTGTGGACATTATGAACTGTGGATATTATGAACTTGTGGGTATTGTGACCTGTGGACATTACGAGCTGTGTACATTACGAGCTGTGGAAGTTGTGAGCTGTGGACATTATAAGCTGTGGACAATATGAACTGTGGACATTATGAGCTGTGGACATGATGAACTCGGAACGCAATGAGCGTGTGGACGTTTTGAGCTCGTGGACATTATGAACCGGTGGACATTATGAGCTTTGGACACTATGACCTGTGGACATTACGAACGCGTTGATATTATTAATTCGTGGACATTATGAACTTGTGGACGTTGTGAGCTTGTGGTACTTGCGAGCTGTGGACACTGTGAGCTGTGGACATTATGACCTGTGGACATTGCGAGCTGTGGACATTATGACCTGTGGACATTGTGAGCTGTGGACATTATGACCTGTGGAAGTTATGAACATGTGGACATTGTGACCTGTGGACACTATGAGCTGTGGACATTATGAATTTGTGGACACTGCGAGCTGTGGACATTACGAGCTGTGGACATTCTGATATGTCACCCACAACGAGTGCGTTTTCAATAGCATCATCCTGCCATCTAGCGGGAAATATTGTTACCTATGCTTCAGCGTTCAATCTCATGACATTCATTCATTATTCATTGTGGTAATATCAAGACCGTGCTGCTACCTAGCGAGAGCAAGCTGAACCTATGCTTCTTGGACATCAGAATTGAGAGTAGATCTTCTGAACATTCCGGGCCAAGAGTAGATCTTCTGAACATCCAGTCCCGAGTAGATCTTGTGAACACTTCCATCCTCCGAGTAGATCTTCTGAAATTTCCAGCTATCAGTAGATCTTCTGAACATCCAGTCCCGAGAGTAGATCTTGTGAACACTTCCATCCTCCGAATAGATCTTCTGAACATTTCCAGTAGTAGATCTTCTGAACATTTCCAGCAGTAGATCTTCTGTACAAGTGAGGCTTATTTGTAGATCTTCTGAACATTCCAACCTGAGAGTAGATCTTGTGAAAATAGATCTTCTGAAAGTAGATCTTGTGAACACTTTCGTCTTCGAGTAGATCTTCTGAACAATCCAGTCC
>JAOTOM010001348.1:5000-65918 GCA_034440615.1 Ashinkailepas kermadecensis
ATCCTGAGCAGTACACACGTGATACGTATTGATACATACATGCAACACTTATCAATGCGTACATGCGATACTTAGCGATACGTACATGCGATACTTAGCAATGCATAGCAAAATACGCATGCGATGTTTAACATGGAACTTGATGAAGCAAATCACTCCAGCAAACATTCTGATCCCATGCACAGAAGCGTGTCTCTTGAAGCCGGTAGTCTTCTTATAGCCTTTATTGCGCGATATAACACACATTGCAGCATAGAAAGGAACAAAGCCTTGTGCCTGCAGCCTTGTGAACAAACAAACAAAAAACACGAAAATAATATAGCAAACGTTGTCCCAAACACGCTCTCTCCACCTCTCCCTCTCTCTCTGTCTCTCTCCCTCTATCCTTTTTCGATACCAATTTCCTCTCAAATAGAGATGTTGGCTGACCTTGAACTACGGGCCGTCAGTGAAGCGCTATCTTCGCACGAGATTCTTCTCTAACATCTGCAACCGACACCAAAGAAGACCACAACTGAGTACGAAGAAGCCGACGTCTTGGACAACAGGGTGTACAAGAGACGTGGTCCACCATGTAGTTTGTACTTAGGCATTCAGACGTTCGTGTTTTACGAGCCCCGAAAGTTTGTACTGAGCATTTCCGACGGCGTGCTACCTTGATGCTCCATGACCTGCTCCGGGCTGGTCAGGTGGGCTTCTTGCAACATCCTGCGACGCGCCTCTATCACCTGCAACGCCAGTTTTCTTATTAAACATATTTTCTATATTTGAATCTAGAACTCCAGTATTCCCTGCAAGAAAATCTGACTACTTCACCCTACAACGATCTGATGAGTACCTCATTTATGACCTTTGTAGCGAAGTTCGCTTTGGGACCCATTCAATCCAATGCATTTCACTCCCATCTGTACCGACTCGTCGGGTCTTGGGACCCAACGGGTCGAGTCGGAAACCGTCGGTGGCAGCAGGTGCGCTGAAGTCAGCTCTCGCGCCCCAACAGCGTCTGCCGTGAGACGTGCCATGCTTAGTCTACTTCCGTTCACACAGCGAGCCGGCGGCCGATCGGCCGGCCCAAGTTGACACCTCAATCACCTTGATGCCAGGCGGGGCAGGGGTGCCGGTCGGAAGTGCAACGACCGGATGGTATGGTGCAATAGGTGTCGTCAGCCGGCCAGACATTGGGGGCGTTTCCCCCCCCCATGAACCACCTGTACACCGCTCTCGCGCGCGCGCCAACCCTCGAGCCGAGTCAATCCCTCCCCAGACAGCCGGTGCGGGAAGACGTACATGGGAAACGCAGGTGAGGCCAGAGTTGGATTCCTAACGCTGCGAAGATGTAGCCTGTTACAAGATGTGGGCGCTGGAGCGTTTGGTCGCTCGGTTGCTGGGCTGCAAGAGCTTGGTCGCGTGGATAGGCGTTGGATCTGGGAAGGCCATCAGGAAGGAGAGGTAGCGTGGTAATGGTTAGGTAGTGGTAAAGGTCATGCTGGCTATTCTGAAGCCAGGGAGGTATTGTCAGGGTCAGGAAATGGTTTTACTGTAATTGATGGCTGTCACGTGGCGTGCAGAAGTGGTCATGATGTTGTGCAATGTGTTCAGAAAGTGGCTCAGGATGACCACGAGGCCTCCAGGTAAGTGGTTCAGGATGACCACCATGCCATCAGGTAAGTGGTTCAGGATGACCACGAGACCTCCAGGTAAGTGGTTCAGGATGACCACGAGTCCTCCAGGTAAGTGGTTCAGGATGACCACGAGGCCCTCAGGTAAGTGGCTCAGGATGACCACGAGGCCTCCAGGTAAGTGGTTCAGGATGACCACGAGGCCTCCAGGTAAGTGGTTCAGGATGACCACGAGGCCCTCAGGTAAGTGGTTCAGGATGACCACGAGACCTTCAGGTAAGTGGTTCAGGATGACCACCAGGCCTTCAGGTAAGTGGTTCAGGATGACCACCAGGCCTTCAGGTAAGTGGTTCAGGATGACCACCAGGCCTTCAGGTAAGTGGTTCAGTATGACCACCAGGCCTTTAGGTAAGTGGTTCAGGATGATCACCAGGCCTTCAGGTAAGTGCTTCAGGATGACCACCAGGCCTTCAGGTAAGTGGTTCAGGATGACCACGAGGCCTTCAGGTAAGTGGTTCAGGATGACCACGAGGCCTTCAGGTAAGTGGTTCAGGATGACCACGACCACCATTGGGTGTAGCCGACACCCACCGAATCTGAGAAGCCGTGCAGCACCTTCAGAGACTTCTCTTGAGTGCGATAGTAGGACGTCCAGCGGAAGATGGCTTCGCAGTGCAGGTACGGTTTCAGAAAACGGACGAAGGCCACTTCACTGATGCTATGAACATACCAGAACAATAATGCAATATGTTGTCGATATAGTGTATACCTACTGTGCATTCGGATGTAGTATGTATTTGTATGACATTGCATAATGCATATACATATCTTGTTTTTCATTTGTGTTCATAAAGACGTTTCATTGAAGTTCCATGCTCAATATGAACCATGTTGTTTTACATTACAAACAGAGATTTAAGTGGACGTCAAGGCGTTCAATAGGATACATGTTCATTGGCATCGTACAACACATGTCTAATTCTGCATCCTGGTTTAGGTTCCATAATGGAAACAGCATGCAACAAAGACAGATCAGCAGTAAGCCAGCATGAATGGAAAAGAGCATGCATATGCAGGATCAAGCACCACCTGAGGTCGTGGCCTTCCAGTAGTACACCGTCCAGCACTCTTAAATACGCCATGTGACCAATGGCAGAAGAAAAGTGATGAGAGAAAATCTCAGGATATTGAACAAATATGGACCTCCCTTCTAAGGGTGATTTTCGGAACGAATCACACAATTACAGCTTGCGTAGCTTCTATCAACTTTACCGGAAGGTGGCGCCAAAAGCAAATCCTCCTGGGGCTCCAAAGCATTGAACTACAGTTCCTGCGGAAAGCTACAGGTAATACATTTGGCCAGTGGTGCTAGGGAAATGTGTCTTCAAAGGAAAATGTGTCTTCAAATTGCAGGACAAATTAGCAGAAGGGAAGGGAAAATCATTTACAATTCCGAAGAGGTTCTCTCTGAAATGACGATACACCACTATACAAAACGTGCATGCTGCAGCGTAGATGAAGTTGTCGAACGTCTCCACCAGGTGCCTCCCCGTCCCCGTAATTACTCATGAACGGCGTTCAGATACTTAGACTGCTCTTCGTTTCCGTCGTCCATTTTCACACCCATGATGGTTTCTGGAATGAGAAATATGATTTTAAGTAGACATGCACTTGAAGATACAGATAAAGATAGATGATAACATCGGATTAAGTCAAACAGCAAGTCGATTGAAATTTGATATGAACGGGAGGTCGCTATAGCTAAGTGTAATTGCTTACAACGAATTCTTGGGGGCTTCGGGAACCGTTATTCTAGATTGCTTTAACGGTTAGATAGCGACCCGCAAAAATATAGTTCCAGGCATTCAACCGACGCGACCAAAACGTCACAGGCGGTCACTGACCTCACCGACAAAACGTCACAGTCGGTCACTGACCTCACCGATAAAAAATTGACAAATAGCATGAGCGCGGCCGAATTTAACGCTCTGGGGATCTCAATGGAACAAAATACCTATGACCCTAGATGCAAAGCTGCATCCAAGTCCCTGGTAGCTTCATCATTGCCAGCAAGTGCACTTGCGACGCAGGGAAATATATACCTTTCTCTTGGTGGTGAAGAGAAATTCTTACCGCAAATGATGTTCAGCGTCGCCTTGGAAATATACGAGAACAAGTCGATTTTGTCGCCATTCCTGTCATGCAGTCTGGTGGCTAGAACGTTGGCATGCTCGATGAGGACATCCATGAAGTGGTCCAATATGTTGAAATGAAATGCCGGCGTCAACGCTTTCCGCCGCTTCTGCCATTTTGTGCCTGAAAGTAAATGTTCATGAGACGTTTATGTATGTACTTTAGATATCGACCAACAAACAATGGAAGTAGGTAAGGATTTGTAGGAATGTAATTAGTGGCACAGCCATGATCTTCCTAAAGGAATCCCCTTCCCAAAAATGTAAGAATAGAGAAAGCTTTCAACACGTCTCGCGCGCCGAAAAATTAGAGATTTACTTAGTGAAAATCCCAATTTCATTCAATTTCGTTTCATCTCGTCTTTTTCGTTGCCAGGGGGGGGGGGGGGGGGGGCAGCCCCCTGGCTGCGCCTCTGGGAGTAATGGTATATGGATGCAAGGATAGGTAACGCATTCTTTGTGTGGTGGAATAATGCGTTCACACAATGCAGACGGTTCCGTTGTGGGAAGCAGAAGCCAGTTGGGCCACACTCAGCGACCCAGTGTGATTGGTAGAACTGATCTTTTTCGCTCGGAAGGGGAGAGGAGAAACTGGAAGGGAGAGGGAGGAGGGAGGAGGGAGGGAGGAAAGAGGGAGGAGGGAGGAGGGTGGAGGAAAGAGGAAAGAGGGAGGAGGGAGAAGGGAGGAGGGAGAAGGGAGGAGGGAGGAGGGGGAGGAAGGAGGGAGGAAGGAGGAGGAGGGAGGAGGGAGGAGGGAGGAGGGAGGGGGGGAGGAGGGAGGGAGGAGGGAGGGGGAGGAGGGAGGAGGGAGGAGGGAGGAGGGAGGAGGGAGGAGGGGGAGGAGGGAGGAGGGAGGAGGGAGGAGGGAGGAGGGAGGAGGGAGGAGAAAGAATGAGGAGGAAGGAGAAAGAACGTAAGAGGGAGGAGAAAGGATGTGGTGAGTGAGAGAAGAAACACTTTGACATATAAGTACACAGAGTCGGATATAACGGTTATAGCGCTGTATGGAGCATAGACATGCCCAGGCCTCTTTTTCCACTTGAGTGCTGAAGGAAAAATATCGGCCGGTTGAATTCGTTGCTAATTTACAAGCTCATGTCTAGCAATAAGCTGTATGTCCAGCAACAAACTGGCCGGTCGTAGGAGCTGCTGACGAAATGGAGCCAACTCACATGTTGTCTACGTTTGAGCAGGGTGCTTATGGATATTAAAATTAATCGGTGGAACTTGCAGCATATTTGGAAGGGATCCTATTTTCGAACACCTCCTTCCCCTCGACACTAAAGTACTTCCCCCCTGGCCATAAGGCATATATGGTCGCACATTTGGTCAAATTAAGTAGGAAACTGATTTAGTTACCCATTCCCCCACCCCGAATCGTTCTAGGAAAGCTCTTGGTGGTTATTTTTGCGTAAAGTGCGGTGCTTTAGTGCCCATGTAGCCAGACCTCGGTGACAAATTCCACAAATGTTATGTTTGAACATTGTTTTAAAGCACAAATTTACGTCACAATCTATCGAAATCCGCTGAGTTTGAGAAAACTTCCGGCAATTTGGATGCTTTGCTCCCTCCCCAACCGGCTGGCTGGACCCGCCCCTGGCCAGTTTCACCAAGCGCATGCTAGCCGGCGTTTCATCACTACCGCCTTGTGTTTGATTAATCACATGGACCGCCGAGGTGTGGGATCGAGTCCAGCCGACGGCACGAACCTTTGCTCATCAGCAACCCGTCACCCAGCCACGGGACGAGGGGCCTGTAGTCGCGGCCCTTCTCAATGTGTTCACTGGTGGTCAGCAGCTCCTGAAGCGTAGGCATGTCACGTTCTGCTCGGCGCTCGTTGCTGGGCACGCTCGATCTTCGCCAACAAAATGGGGCTGGGTCGAATCAGGAGGGTGCACAGGTACGGATGTAAAGGTGGGCCATGGCAGGCAAACAAGATAAAACTTCGTTTCTGATGAAATATTGAGACATAATGCTTACTATGCCGGCACAAAGGACAATAATTATTCAGCCCCGCCCCGCGAGAATACACCGGGGGAAGTAGAAGGCCAACATTCAATACCATGAGGGATAGGTACTACGCTTCCAGAAAAATAAAAGTGTGAGCAAAAATCTGGAAAGAAAACATGCATCGTAGTACAAATGGCTACAGTAAGTCTAACGGTATGTGTTTCGAGCATTGATATGCGTAGCGTAGCGTGTCACACAGCGGGGGCGCAGCCAGGATTTTGTTAAGGGGTCCCAACCTCAAAACAAATGTTATGAAAGAGATGCCTCACATGGCGCGCGAAGCACGTCCAAAATGTGATTTGACGCGGTACAAATTGGCTGGCATCTACTGGAAGAGTACATTCATACCTTTTCATCTTGATGTTAAGCGAAACTGGAATGTGGTATCAACTGCTGTTAAATCGAAGCGCATGGTTTGGCGACCAGATGCAGGATATTGGTAGAGGGGACCTCACAAATAGAATACCTTTATGTAAAAAATATCCAATTCCAAAAATGTGCACACTCGGAAATAACGCATGAAAGCTTTTTCTGAACACAAAAAAGTGGGAAATTTGAACATGTATTGGTCAGGTCAGATCATGTAATGTCATGATATCACGTAATCCAAATTCGAAGACTAAATACCGAACCAGCTAACATATTCTTCATTTAGGTGCCAACTGGAATATTTCATCAAGAATCCTGGGATTCTGACGAGGTACCGTGCACGATACCTTCATTGCTGGAAAATATAGTTTTTTTTGACAATTAGGTTTTTCAATGTCAAAGAGGTCATGTTAAATATCGCTGTGAATTATCATCATGCTTCTTGCAACCGCACTGAAACAAATACCATTATCAAATGATTTCCAGCATTCGTCTAGCCGTAAAAATGCCTATTGTGTATAAATTAATCGCTTGGATAAGTGTTCGGGTGCAAATAAGTGTAGGGGAAGCTGTCAGGTGTTAGTCTGTAGGACTGAAGTGCATTCCGCCGATGATTTTTGAAATAGTTTTGTACACCGCAATGCTTCACAAACTAGATGATGCACTGTTTCTTAACATCTTGCAATGGGTCATTCACCAGGAACATACCATTCCAGTTCTTTCGAAGACCATACCATTCCAGTTCTTTCGAGGTCCATAGGCCTATTGTGAGTGCTCGGAAAGATTTCGAGGATTCTTTTAACTGCATTTTCCTTTGGCGCGCATCTTCATACTCATACATAGGCACTGCACATACGGCCCACACACACACATACGCATATGTATTTATATATGTATATATATGTATATATATATATATATATATATATATATATATATATATATATATATATATATATATATATATATATATATATATATATATATATATATATATATATATATATATATATATATATATATATATATATATATATATATATATATATATATATATATATATATATATATATATATATCTTATAATGTATATGTATAGCACAATACCACTATTTGGCTTCCCGGTCCCATAGGCGGGTGCTATCTACGTACGCTGTGTATACACATCATAGGCGCAATCTCACCACGGCCGCCTCCGGCGAGTTTATGACGACGTAGTCTGTGCCGAGCAGCTGTAGGTAGAAGAAGCCAGGGAATTGCTTGGCGAACCTCACGTACGTCTTCAAGAACTCTGAGAAAAGGACGCCAGCGTAGTCGGTGGTGTTAGTGGCCCGACGGGAGCGGGCCGGGACGAGGCCTTTATACGTAGTCGGTGGTGTTAGTGGCCCGACGGGAGCGGGCCGGGACGAGGCCTTTATACGTAGTCGGTGGTGTTAGTGGCCCGACAGGAGCGGGCCGGGACGAGGCCTTTATACGTAGTCGGTGGTGTTAGTGGCCCGACAGGAGCTGGTCGGGACGCCAGCGTAGTCGGTGGTGTTAGTGGCCCGACAGGAGCGGGCCGGGAGGAGGCCTTTATATTGGCAACGGATAAATGCATGGACGGATACATAAATTGTGTTACATAAATAAATTGCGGGAGAGAATGGACCACCGTGACGTTAAAACGACGTCACATGAATGCGAGTGTGAACTGGATGTCCTCCAACTTACATCACGTTCACGCCGTCATGTTCTCCAAGCGCACTGGAATCGCGTCATGAAAATCGTGTTGCTTTAAACAGAATATACACTGCATACTGCAGGTTGCGAAATCACTGGACGTGGAGGTTGCGCCAGCCGGTGGTGAATTGCATGTGAACCATTTTGACATGTATAACAAGCTCTTGTTCAAGCCTAACTACGTAACTAACTACAATCAACTACACAATCAACTTCAGACTACGTAACTACGTAACTAACTACACAATCAACTTCAGACAATGTGTACCAAAGCGTAGTTTGTCTGCTTTGCCGAATTTACAGTACAGTCTCTTTTGTCATTATTTCACGTGCTCATCTCTCACTTTTTGCTTTTTACCTCTCACTCTCAAGTCTCACTCACCATTTACTTACTGACTATCACTACCTCCCTCCCTTCCCCCTCTCTCTCCATCTCTCTCTCTTCTCTCTCTCTCTCTCTTCTTTCTCTCTCTCTCTCTCTCTCTCTCTCTCTCTCTCTCTCTTTCTCTCTCTCTCTCTCTCTCTCTCTCTCTCTCTCTCTCTCTCTCTCTCTCTCTCTCTCTCTCTCTCTCTCTCTCTCTCTCTCTCTCTCTCTCTCTCTCTCTCTCTCTCTCTCTCTCTCTCTCTCTCTCTCTCTCTCTCTCTCTCTCTCTCTCTCCTTATCTCTTTCTCTCTCTGCTTTCCCCTCTCCCTCCCCCACCTCACCGACATGATCGGTGGGCAGCAGGTACAGCGAGCCGATGATGGGGTACACTGGCTTCGGCCCGGGCAGGCTGCCGTTCGCGGCCCGCGCTCCGGTCAGCCGCCAGACGAGCATCGTCAGCAGCGCGAGCATTGTCAGCAGCCCGGCCGCTCGCAGCACGACCGGCAACCAATCAGCGACGAGGTCAGGCACGGCTGGCAGCCAATCAGCGACGAGGTCCGGCATGGCGGCGCCTGCAATCAAGGGACAGTGCGCGAGTTCGGGGCGGAAGATTACTCCCAGGATTTTCACTCTGCAGGCTTTCTTGGACTCGCCAGTGGTTTGCAGTAGGGCGCAGCAAAACAGAACGAGCAGACAGAGAACAACGGTCAATATAAGACAGCATCGATAAGCAGCCTTCCCGTATTCGCAAAAATCGCTTCAGTACTAGGACATTTTTGTCTCAGCGATGCTGTTGAAATGATAACTCAATCAATAGACACCAGTAGCTACATATCGTTCCGTTTCCCTGCTACGCTGTACACCAGCAACGCAGCCAGGATTTTCTTAAGTGGGACCCAGCGGACAAAGTGCACGAAACAGGAAACGCTGCGGAGTCTGAAGCGCGCCGAAGATTTTCGCTTCTGCGTGGTGAAAATCTCAAACTTTCCTGTTTGATCCAATGTAATTTTAGTTGCTTAGGAGTGGAGTTGGAGCTGGCGCCTGGGACCTCCCCTTGGCTGCGCCTCTGCTGTACACACGTCTGACGCATTTCGCAAAGACTTGGGACCGGCAGCATTTGACCTTGAAGACAGGTTAGCCAATTGGTGCTGCGTGCTCGCCTGGAAGGTCGACGCTCGCTGATAGGTCAGTCAGTCAAGGTTGCGGCCGTTGAAGGTACGGGTGGGGGCTCGCAGAATCATTTGTGCTGTCAACATGTGATTCAACCACTTTGGTGCCATGTTGCGGCGCAAACTCAATGCTAAGTCGTCAGAAGCATTGGTCTTGCATCAGGAACAGATATAGGGAGGTGGCACTTGAGGCATGTACCCCCAATGGAAGGTAGTACCCATCCGGCCAAGAAAGGGCGCCCCTCCGGTGAGGCTCGAGTGCACCAACTCGGATTTTTCCCACAGAGGTACCCCTCTGAAAGGAAAACTCGCCCACGTAGTGTGCGCAAGCGTATCCCTCGAATTTTTTTTCAGCGAGAGTAAGAGATGACACTTTCCCTTGGAAGAAAGAGATGACACTTCATTGTGCTTGAGTGCACCCCTCGAATTTGCCAACCAGAGGTGCCCCTCGAAAGGTCAAAGCGGTCCTCTGGGTACTTTCGCAGTGGCGCCCCTCAGAAGGAACAGAGAGCCCCTCAAGACAAGTGCCGCCCCTCCCCCACCACTACCTCCCCCATGATAATTCCTGGATTCGCCGCTGTGCTACATTGGCAGAGCGAAATATATAGTCGTTTCCATTCAGGAAATGACGACGTTCTGATGTGCTCTGGTATCTTGGGTGGCGTTTCTCTCCTTCTTGGTGGTTGTGGCGCGGAGGTAGAGGTGTGGGTTCACGGGTGAACACGCGTCTCTGAGGGTTCACTCCTTCACTCATGAGGGAAGGAACCCTCAACTGGAGTCGAATGGGAACTTAATAGTTGTATTGAATGGTATTGGCATTGTATGGTGAATTGTATTGGTATTGTATGGTAAATTGTATTGGTATTGTATGGTGAATTGCATTGTATTTGTACGGCCAATGTAGTTTACGTTATTGTGATGTGTGCAATGTTGAAGTTGGCATCGCTATTTGTAAACTACATTGGCCATTTTTAGCTCGGTTGTAAGAAGCTGATCAAGGCGGAATACGCAGTCACCTTCAACGATACACACACACACACACACACACACACACACACACACACACAAACATATATATATATATATATATGTGTGTGTGTGTGTGTGTGTGTATGTGTGTGTGTGTGTGTGTGTGTGTGTGTGTGTGTGTGTGTGTGTTTCTGGGAAGATGTTTAATCACCAATAATTGCATGTATTCCATAAAGCATGGCAACGTTTCATGTACTTTTCATATCATCAGGCTAACAGTTTGAATGAGAATGAATAATGCATACGAATAATTATTGAATATTGTTATAATGCTGGACTTGTAAAAGCGCCTTCATTGAGGGACTTACAATCAATAAATATTTGGAAAGAAATCACATGTGAGGATTCTTTTCAGATTCTGTTGGGCGTTGATGAAGGTGGGATAAGAAGGGCTTCGACGACCTGAATTCGCTTCCTTTTCTTGACGTAGGCCAGTATTGTAGCGCTGTTCTCGAGGTCGTGTGTCAGGTTCTGTCCGTGTTTTTGGCTAGTGCGGGCCTCTGGTGAGCCGGAATTCCGGCGACAGGGCAGCCGTCGTGATAAGCTGGGGATGGTTTGGCCAATGTAGTTTACGTTATTGAGATGTGTGCAATCTTGAAGTTGGCATCGCTATTTGTAAACTACTTTGGTCATGTGTAGCTTGGTTGTAAGAAGCTGATCAAAGCAGAATACGCAGTCACCTTGAACGATACACACACACACACACACACACACATATATATATATATATATATATATATATATATATATATATATATATATATATATATATATATATATACATATTCTATTATCTGTCTGGTCTGATAATTACTTGAGTTACTAGTTATCAGAAATGGTCTGATAAAGGCATGCGCCTTACAAATGCATCACCGGCTGAACAAGCCACGCCCACCGGCGACCTGGAACGGTACAACATTGATAGTAGACTCTAAGGGCGCTGAAATGCCAACACAAATCCATTCGTTGAACGCAGATCGAGTGCTTTGGAGGAAAGAAGTGAAAACAGTCAGTACAAATATATGTTTAAGTAAAGGTTTTCGTTCACAGCTCAGACAATATAATTTGAAGCGCTGTTGCAAAACACATTTGTTCGACTTAAAAAGGGTGAAGATTGCGCTAGGTGCGACAGGTTGGGCCGGGTCAGGTCAGGTTGGGTCAGATCCGGTCAAGCCATTCATTTGGATTTCCAGATATTGGAATGCACGAAAAAACACATCGTTGTTAGGAAGTTGCGGGAATACGGTAAACTGCGCTATGTAGCTTAATCCTGAACTTTGAGCTGCGAGAACATTATTCATGTATTTCTTTTGGTTGGCCTGGCAAGTCAGGTCAATGAAGTCTATGTTGGGGTGCAGGCGGTCGCCCAGCTTCATCCATAGTTTTCGGACCTTGACCGTAAAACAAAGGAGATTTCGCACTTCAATATTGATGATATGCAACCTGAGGCCTTAGTCTAACACGGGTACCGGGTGTAAAGGCAAACATCACCAATCCCGGCAGGACCAAATGCCTATAAACATGTGATGACTATTCAAGATTTCGACTATTGATATCAAGATTGATGACTATTCAAGGAAAACGTCGAAATCGATTGCATTTAGGAAAATTCAACGGGTGGCACTGAAGTAAAATCAAATGCTTCCACCCTGTTTGGATCGTAAAATTTATTCACAAACAGTTCACGATGATACCACATCGGACGACCGTCACGAACATCCTCAGACCGACCTTGACGGCCCGGGAGAAGCTCACCGTGTCACTGAACGAGACTCACCTCAATCCGTGCGACTTGGACGACGCCAAGTTTGGTGTGTTTACCAGCACTTCTTCCCGGGAGTATCACAGAGGCGCCACGCCGAACCACTCCCACAAGCTCCCTCCCGTCGACTGGCCGTGTCTCACGTCGACTGCGCACAAAAACCGCGGCAGCTTGCGCGCGAGCTGGTCCATCAAGGTCGAGGGCGGATCCAGGATACTAATGTGGGGTGTGGAGGAACATTTCCTCGCAGTGACGCCGTTAGTGGAAAATTCGCTGAGCGGGCATAGGATACACTCCATTATACTGAAGCTATTTCGAGCCTTTCCAGCACTGGAGCAACCCAGCCTTTTCCCCTGAAGGTGGTCTGAAAGTGGTTTGAATGTGGCTTCCCCGCAGTGGTTTTCGGCCAGAGAATCCCTTGAGCGGGTGAGAGGTGCACTGAGAATTCCTGCCTTTTTCCCGCCGGGTGGGGGGGGTGGGGGGCACCTTTCCATATGAGGAGTGGGTGGGGGCACATTCCCTCGGTGCCAACCGCCTGTATCCGCCTCTGCTCAGGGTCATAATACGACAGGAGGCCTCCCTTGACAGCCGGTTTGAGGTTGGTGACCAGCGGTGGCGGTGACATTTGATGAAAAGATCTCCTTGATGGGTGGAGACTTCGAGGCGAGGTGTGTTTCCGAATCACTATTCGAGGAAGTGGCGAAGCCAGGAATTTTGATAGGATGGGATTGGGCTACGTATCTTGAGGTGAACTATTTCTCCGGAGTGGCGCCACAGATTTTGGGGATACTTTTTGAAGAGGGTGGGGCTGGCACTCTAGAGTTCTGCAGGGCATGTACTCTCCCCAGGGGGTGCCTTTTCTATCAGAGGCGCAGTCGGCTCCACACATTCATTGAGCGGGTTGAGCTGCCATCGAGCGTCCCTGGAGGGAGGGAGGGAGGGGGGGGGGGGGCTCTTCCCAGTTAGATCAGCGCCACATCTCCATTGGGGCATGTGACCCAAGTTCTCCATCTTGGATCAGCCAATGGTTCGAGGTAGGCTTAGCCTTTCTCCAGAATATGTGGCTTGCGCCACATATTCCGAAACTGAAATGCATAGTGGAGTTAAAATGCTTAGGGGGACCTCAAAGGTATAATGGAGCATGCATGCATGCATGCAATGCATAGTGGAACCCGAATTTTGAGGAGAGGCATTTACCGGTTATCCCCCATTCCAGTGCATAGGTGTAGCCTTGCTGAAACCACGAGAGTCCTCACAGTCCGCAGTGGTGACGACTACAAGTGGATCCAGGAGGAGGAGAAAAATATACCGACACGTTCCCTATGCAGTGTAAAGAGGGACAGCCAAACAGTCCCCCTCCCCCTTGGGGCAGGATATATATATCCTTACTGAATACAGCCAACATGTCTTGCTGTCAAAACCAGAGGAAAATACTTGTAATACGTTCTGCCTACGCGAACGCCGTGAGGCAGCACTCCCCCTCCCCCGCTGAACTCCCCGTCTCCCAATAAACCCACCAATGTTTGGTAGCTTGTTGAAGTTTGCCAAAAACCGTCCGCTTGCCCGTCTCAGCCTGACCCTCCCCCACACACTTTAAAAGTCAGCTGGATCCACAATTAGTGACGACACATATATGTACTTTTCGACCCATCGCTCTGAAAATATGTCCCTTACATCATACATCGGCTAAGTCGGCTACATCGAGCACAAGCTACAAATCGTACCGTCCAACTATGTGTAAACTGTACTGTAAACTGAACTGGAAACTGTGTGTCCAAACTGTAAGGTAAACTGTAAGCACCAGTAAGCCACGGTCGACATTTCACAGGCACGAATCACGAGGTCACGCGCCAGTCGGACATTGACCCGTGTGTGGTCTGCTCTCCATCAGCTGTTACTGGCGTCTATCACACCCTGAGTTATACACACGTGACATGCCAGCCGGAGGAGGTAATAGCGAGGGTGTGCGTGGTCTGCTCTCCATCAGCTGCTACTGGCGTCTATCACACCCTCAGTTACACACACGTGACATGCCAGCCGGAGGAGGTAATAGCGAGGGTGTGCGTGGTCTGCTCTCCATCAGCTGTTACTGGCGTCTATCACACTCCGAGTTACACACACGTGACATGCCAGCCGGAGGAGGTAATAGCGAGGGTGTGCGTGGTCTGCTCTCCATCACCTGTTATGGCGTCTATCACACTCCGAGTTACACACACGTGACATGCCAGCCGGAAGAGGTAATAGCGAGGTGTGGTGGTCTGCTCTCCATCAGCTGTTACTGGCGTCTATCACACTCGAGTTACACACACGTGACATGCCAGCCGGGGAGGTAATAGCGAGGGTGTGCGTGGTCTGCTCTCCATCAGCTGTTTCTGGCGTCTATCACACTCCGAGTAACACACACGTGACATGCCAGCCGGAGGAGGTAATAGCGAGGGTGTGCGTGGTCTGCTCTCCATCAGCTGTTACTGGCGTCTATCACATTCCGAGTTACACACACGCCACATGCCAGCCGGAGGCGGCAGTGGCAAGGGCGTGAAACGACCCGAGCTGTTGTGTCAATACGGGCAGACCTTTGCATGTCACAGGGCTCTCTGTCCACTGGGGTGACCGGATGGTACAGCTTTAGACAGGCGCCTTTAATTGTTGGAGAGAAAGATTAGTGAAAATAGTGCAATGATGAATGCGAAATTATGCCTAAATGAATTGAGAGGAATTTATTAGGTACTACAGATAGAAAGACAAAGATGTTTACCGACGCTTCGACTGTATTGTCTTTGTGGTGGTGCACACTCAGTCCTCACTGTCTGTTATGAATATACCGTAAGCTCACGGTCCCTCTGTATTCGCTATTTACGGTCTGGCTAGGCACGCTGTTAATAAGAGCCCATCCAGGACGACTCGAGGGCACCCCCCTCCCCCACCTCCCCTGAATCTTCAGCTGGAGGCGCCCCTCGGAAGGCAAATGCGCTTCTCCACTTACTTCGCAGTGGCGCCACTGCGGACATGTGCCCCATGACAATTTCTGGATCCGCCCCTGCATATATTAGAACGGAACAGCAATTTCCTATCAGATCGGCAGTAACACTGGAAGTTTTGAAGAACCCCACCGATGTGTTTGTAGTGGAATCGGTGGCAATGTAGGTCGCCTCTACCGTTCGCCACACAACTTTGTAAAGGTTATTAAGAGTGGCGACTGCTCCGGTCCAGTTCGGAAAGTGCCCTGCCCCTCGCAGATTACCAGAACACTGGACATCATGTTCTCTGGTCCTCGTTTGTAGGCCTCGGCCCGTTTCCCCATAGCTTACCTTTTCAGATGTAACCTTACTTACTGTGTAATGTAATGCTACTGCGGCGCCAGACCAGACAGACTCAGGACTGGGCGGGCGGACTCCGGCGGCCAGCGCCGGACATTGGATACTGGACAGGCCCCGGACTGGGGGCGGGGGCGGCTGGTGATGGCTGGGGCGGAGCGGTCAACACAGGAGCACATTACAGGCGCCGGACATTGGATACTGGACAGGCCCCGGACTGGGGGCGGGGGCGGCTGGTGATGGCTGGGGCGGAGCGGTCAACACAGGAGCACATTACAGGCGCCGGACATTGGATACTGGACAGGCCCCGGACTGGGGGCGGGGGCGGCTGGTGATGGCTGGGGCGGAGCGGTCAACACAGGAGCACATTACAGGCGCCGGACATTGGATACTGGACAGGCCCCGGACTGGGGGCGGGGGCGGCTGGTGATGGCTGGGGCGGAGCGGTCAACACAGGAGCACATTACAGGCGCCGGACATTGGATACTGGACAGGCCCCGGACTGGGGGCGGGGGCGGCTGGTGATGGCTGGGGCGGAGCGGTCAACACAGGAGCACATTACAGGCGCCGGACATTGGATACTGGACAGGCCCCGGACTGGGGGCGGGGGCGGCTGGTGATGGCTGGGGCGGAGCGGTCAACACAGGAGCACATTACAGGCGCCGGACATTGGATACTGGACAGGCCCCGGACTGGGGGCGGGGGCGGCTGGTGATGGCTGGGGCGGAGCGGTCAACACAGGAGCACATTACAGGCGCCGGACATTGGATACTGGACAGGCCCCGGACTGGGGGCGGGGGCGGCTGGTGATGGCTGGGGCGGAGCGGTCAACACAGGAGCACATTACAGGCGCCGGACATTGGATACTGGACAGGCCCCGGACTGGGGGCGGGGGCGGCTGGTGATGGCTGGGGCGGAGCGGTCAACACAGGAGCACATTACAGGCGCCGGACATTGGATACTGGACAGGCCCCGGACTGGGGGCGGGGGCGGCTGGTGATGGCTGGGGCGGAGCGGTCAACACAGGAGCACATTACAGGCGCCGGACATTGGATACTGGACAGGCCCCGGACTGGGGGCGGGGGCGGCTGGTGATGGCTGGGGCGGAGCGGTCAACACAGGAGCACATTACAGGCGCCGGACATTGGATACTGGACAGGCCCCGGACTGGGGGCGGGGGCGGCTGGTGATGGCTGGGGCGGAGCGGTCAACACAGGAGCACATTACAGGCGCCGGACATTGGATACTGGACAGGCCCCGGACTGGGGGCGGGGGCGGCTGGTGATGGCTGGGGCGGAGCGGTCAACACAGGAGCACATTACAGGCGCCGGACATTGGATACTGGACAGGCCCCGGACTGGGGGCGGGGGCGGCTGGTGATGGCTGGGGCGGAGCGGTCAACACAGGAGCACATTACAGGCGCCGGACATTGGATACTGGACAGGCCCCGGACTGGGGGCGGGGGCGGCTGGTGATGGCTGGGGCGGAGCGGTCAACACAGGAGCACATTACAGGCGCCGGACATTGGATACTGGACAGGCCCCGGACTGGGGGCGGGGGCGGCTGGTGATGGCTGGGGCGGAGCGGTCAACACAGGAGCACATTACAGGCGCCGGACATTGGATACTGGACAGGCCCCGGACTGGGGGCGGGGGCGGCTGGTGATGGCTGGGGCGGAGCGGTCAACACAGGAGCACATTACAGGCGCCGGACATTGGATACTGGACAGGCCCCGGACTGGGGGCGGGGGCGGCTGGTGATGGCTGGGGCGGAGCGGTCAACACAGGAGCACATTACAGGCGCCGGACATTGGATACTGGACAGGCCCCGGACTGGGGGGCGGGGGCGGCTGGTGATGGCTGGGGCGGAGCGGTCAACACAGGAGCACATTACAGGCGCCGGACATTGGATACTGGACAGGCCCCGGACTGGGGGCGGGGGCGGCTGGTGATGGCTGGGGCGGAGCGGTCAACACAGGAGCACATTACAGGCGCCGGACATTGGATACTGGACAGGCCCCGGACTGGGGGCGGGGGCGGCTGGTGATGGCTGGGGCGGAGCGGTCAACACAGGAGCACATTACAGGCGCCGGACATTGGATACTGGACAGGCCCCGGACTGGGGCGGGGGCGGCTGGTGATGGCTGGGGCGGAGCGGTCAACACAGGAGCACATTACAGGCGCCGGACATTGGATACTGGACAGGCCCCGGACTGGGGGCGGGGGCGGCTGGTGATGGCTGGGGCGGAGCGGTCAACACAGGAGCACATTACAGGCGCCGGACATTGGATACTGGACAGGCCCCGGACTGGGGGCGGGGGCGGCTGGTGATGGCTGGGGCGGAGCGGTCAACACAGGAGCACATTACAGGCGCCGGACATTGGATACTGGACAGGCCCCGGACTGGGGGCGGGGGCGGCTGGTGATGGCTGGGGCGGAGCGGTCAACACAGGAGCACATTACAGGCGCCGGACATTGGATACTGGACAGGCCCCGGACTGGGGGCGGGGGCGGCTGGTGATGGCTGGGGCGGAGCGGTCAACACAGGAGCACATTACAGGCGCCGGACATTGGATACTGGACAGGCCCCGGACTGGGGGCGGGGGCGGCTGGTGATGGCTGGGGCGGAGCGGTCAACACAGGAGCACATTACAGGCGCCGGACATTGGATACTGGACAGGCCCCGGACTGGGGGCGGGGGCGGCTGGTGATGGCTGGGGCGGAGCGGTCAACACAGGAGCACATTACAGGCGCCGGACATTGGATACTGGACAGGCCCCGGACTGGGGGCGGGGGCGGCTGGTGATGGCTGGGGCGGAGCGGTCAACACAGGAGCACATTACAGGCGCCGGACATTGGATACTGGACAGGCCCCGGACTGGGGGCGGGGGCGGCTGGTGATGGCTGGGGCGGAGCGGTCAACACAGGAGCACATTACAGGCGCCGGACATTGGATACTGGACAGGCCCCGGACTGGGGGCGGGGGCGGCTGGTGATGGCTGGGGCGGAGCGGTCAACACAGGAGCACATTACAGGCGCCGGACATTGGATACTGGACAGGCCCCGGACTGGGGGCGGGGGCGGCTGGTGATGGCTGGGGCGGAGCGGTCAACACAGGAGCACATTACAGGCGCCGGACATTGGATACTGGACAGGCCCCGGACTGGGGGCGGGGGCGGCTGGTGATGGCTGGGGCGGAGCGGTCAACACAGGAGCACATTACAGGCGCCGGACATTGGATACTGGACAGGCCCCGGACTGGGGGCGGGGGCGGCTGGTGATGGCTGGGGCGGAGCGGTCAACACAGGAGCACATTACAGGCGCCGGACATTGGATACTGGACAGGCCCCGGACTGGGGGCGGGGGCGGCTGGTGATGGCTGGGGCGGAGCGGTCAACACAGGAGCACATTACAGGCGCCGGACATTGGATACTGGACAGGCCCCGGACTGGGGGCGGGGGCGGCTGGTGATGGCTGGGGCGGAGCGGTCAACACAGGAGCACATTACAGGCGCCGGACATTGGATACTGGACAGGCCCCGGACTGGGGGCGGGGGCGGCTGGTGATGGCTGGGGCGGAGCGGTCAACACAGGAGCACATTACAGGCGCCGGACATTGGATACTGGACAGGCCCCGGACTGGGGGCGGGGGCGGCTGGTGATGGCTGGGGCGGAGCGGTCAACACAGGAGCACATTACAGGCGCCGGACATTGGATACTGGACAGGCCCCGGACTGGGGGCGGGGGCGGCTGGTGATGGCTGGGGCGGAGCGGTCAACACAGGAGCACATTACAGGCGCCGGACATTGGATACTGGACAGGCCCCGGACTGGGGGCGGGGGCGGCTGGTGATGGCTGGGGCGGAGCGGTCAACACAGGAGCACATTACAGGCGCCGGACATTGGATACTGGACAGGCCCCGGACTGGGGGCGGGGGCGGCTGGTGATGGCTGGGGCGGAGCGGTCAACACAGGAGCACATTACAGGCGCCGGACATTGGATACTGGACAGGCCCCGGACTGGGGGCGGGGGCGGCTGGTGATGGCTGGGGCGGAGCGGTCAACACAGGAGCACATTACAGGCGCCGGACATTGGATACTGGACAGGCCCCGGACTGGGGGCGGGGGCGGCTGGTGATGGCTGGGGCGGAGCGGTCGACACAGGAGCACATTACAGGCGCCGGACATTGGATACTGGACAGGCCCCGTACTGGGGGCGGGGGCGGCTGGTGATGGCTGGGGCGGAGCGGTCAACACAGGAGCACATTACAGGCGCCGGACATTGGATACTGGACAGGCCCCGGACTGGGGGCGGGGGCGGCTGGTGATGGCTGGGGCGGAGCGGTCAACACAGGAGCACATTACAGGCGCCGGACATTGGATACTGGACAGGCCCCGTACTGGGGGCGGGGGCGGCTGGTGATGGCTGGGGCGGAGCGGTCGACACAGGAGCACATTACAGGCGCCGGACATTGGATACTGGACAGGCCCCGTACTGGGGGGCGGGGGCGGCTGGTGATGGCTGGGGCGGAGCGGTCAACACAGGAGCACATTACAGGCGCCGGACATTGGATACTGGACAGGCCCCGGACTGGGGCGGGGGCGGCTGGTGATGGCTGGGGCGGAGCGGTCAACACAGGAGCACATTACAGTCGCCGGACGTTGGATACTGGACAGGCCCCGGACTGGGGGGCGGGGCGGCTGGTGATGGCTGGGGCGGAGCGGTCAACACAGGAGCGGCGCCGGACATTGGATACTGGACAGGCCCCGGACTGGGGGCGGGGGCGGCTGGTGATGGCTGGGGCGGAGCGGTCAACACAGGAGCACATTACAGGCGCCTGTGGTACGGCGACATCGCCGGCCACGCCATCAACACCATGAACGCCATGAACATGAACACATGCGACAGGCATTGGGAGGCGACGGCGGCCGCACTGTTCGGGCAGCCGGCCGGCGCTGACATGCCACCCGCGCCACCATACCCGGTGCTCATACTTAGCAGGTGCGCCACGGCCTCACACTAGCGGATCTGCTCAGCGCTCCAGCCGCGCACCGCCGGCTGTCCAGGATGCGCAGCAGCGTCGGCGTTTGCGATGGCTCCGCGATGCTCGCGCGCCCCAGTGAGAAGTTACCTACGCGTTCCCTCTGAACGGTAGAACTTCTGGACGAACCCTCTCTTCTTGTATGTTTGCGGGTCCTGGAGCCGAACGCGCCTTATCTTCTTTGCTAGATACTTGTCCGCCGCTGGGCGGGAATCGAACGACGCAGTTCCCGCACTGTTGATGCTGATAGTCAGTCTGCCGTTCACCGTGTCGTTTGGCGTACTCATGCGGTGCGTCGACTTGATGCTGTTGCAGTGTGACACTGCTCGCTCGGTAGCCATGCTGTGCGGTGAAGGGTGCCATGCCGTATGACGCATATGAAGGGTGACAGTAGCCGCTTCAGGACGGCTATAGCCGTGTACTATATCGCCACCAGCTCTACACGCTTTTCTACTTTTGTTAAAATAATATATTTTTTTTATTAGAAGAAACTTGCACAGGTCAATGCCCAGTTACGGATGCCCTCACCTACAACACACACAGATACAAAGTCATTCACAAACGCAAAACTACACGCGCCCACCTACGTCAAAACATAAGACAAAATAAAACAAACAAAAACAAACATAATGCGATCATACACGACGATAAGTAAATCAGTTGAACTATGCCAAACTTCAAGATGGAAGTGTTCCTTCACTCATCGCAAATGCACGCACCTCGTGGCGAATACATGCCTGGTCCCAAGAAAATCAACATTCGGATAATAGGCAAAAAACCGGTTCACAGCTTTCTTTCTCTCATCTTCTCTTCGTACATCGATCATCACACCTAAGAAATCAAGAAAAGGCAACGCACCACTTCTTATTAAATTTGACCCTGCTCCTACGCCTGTCCTGTCCTGTTTTTCCTACTCCTGTTTTCCTGTCATACACAAGACGTGTGTTCAAAATTGCTATGTTAAGATACGAACTGGCACATATAATACGCTTTCCTACAACAACAGCATGACTCACGAAAGCATTCTTATGCAAACCCTATGCAAAAATGAAAATATAGATAGCTGCTTATACATCATTCCAATCAATACTACCTAACTTCCTTTTACAAAAACCTTCCGAAATTTTAGGACTATCTTGGTATTTACCTTCCAGAAGTTTTATGTAAAATACCTTAGCACCACGACCCGCTTCAAGTATGCTGGAGACAAACGGATGTACAATCGGTTCACACAGCTTCACCGTGTTTCTATTACGTCTCCACCCTCTTGGCAGACTTCAAATTAAGCCAATATAGTTCAATATGTTCACCCTAATTCCTAATCGATGTTCTATCTGAGCAATGTCAAGATTAATGGATTTCGGCTACTTTCCTTTAAAAATTGTTCTTTTATCCCTAGAAAATGAAAGCATTCATGTTTATTTTAAATCCTCATTGGCGGTTCAGATCGTCGGATCACCTCTTCGCAAATCGTAAGTAAGCATGGGTTTGTTATACAACAAGAATGCAGACCGCCTAAACACGTATTTAGATGCAGGACGCTAAAATTACATCGCAAAAGACGTCGATTCGGTGAGAGGCTTGTAGGGGTAAATGCTTGTGCGGATCCGTAGACTCTCATAAGGGTCCGCACGTATTCCTAAAGGCCCGTACACTTTCGTGAGGGCCCGTACACGTTAGGAAGGCCCGTCCACGTTCGCAAGCTTACACCGACCTTACACCGACCTTACACCGACCTTACACCGACCTTACACCGAACCTGTGCGATTGATTGTGGGACGTTATGACCCAAAACTGGAATGTCTGGCCACTCCACTGGAGCGACCCAGGAAGTTGCAACATCCCAATCGTCAAATGAACGTCTATTCGGTATGGCGAAGGTGTCTGTCTGTGCGTTGACACCTGATGGACACTTTCAAAACACACCGACAGACGAAGCACTTGCACCGCATTCCTCGATTCGTCAGCGGCCGCGCAACACGCTGGAGGGGTGCGAACGGTCTGGCAGGGTGGGCGGGAACAGCGGCTCACTGCACCCGCAGTGTCGCCGATGGTTAGGATGACCAGAGAGGTGGTACATTGCTGGTGTGGGCCCGACGACACAGCAGCACCCCCACCGGAGATAGCTGGCGCACCATCGACATTGCAGTTCAGGTCGGTATACGCTGTTATATGCCGATATGCCTTGCCATAAAAATATATCGGCACCGATATGTTTAAGGCCTTAGGTGGTGCCACGGTACGAATTCAGAAGCAGAGCAGTCAGACAGCAGCCATCAGTAAACCATTGGCGCCACTGCTCACCATTTATATTTATATATAGTTCATTAATTAAACATTTGTATTTTGCCCTTCATCCGAACCAGACCGGCGGTTTATAAATTTATATATATGTATGAGACATCTACCTCAGAGTGTGGGATGAATTATGAAGACAGTGATCTGCATTGAAGAGGAGTGCTTTTATAGGTAGGTGATGGTTGAATGACGGGTGCTTTAGCTGGGCAGAATAGGCATATCTTTGTTGAGTCATGAAAGGAAGGTTCTGTCGGTGTTCTATTGCCGAAGAAGCTCTGTCACATAAATTTAGAGGGTGTGTGGCATTGTAGGCGCGAACTTGGTGCTGCAGCTGTACCACGTGGAAACCTCCAGCCATGGAGGTCACTCAATACCTACTAACCATGGAGGTCACTCAATACCTACTGACCATGGGATCATTCAATACCTACTGACCATGGAGGTCACTCACATGCGTCACTTACCTACCGACCATGGACGTCACTCGACCATGGAGTCACCTACTGACCATGGAGGTCACTCAATGCCTACTGACTAAGACCCTTTCCACGTTGTTTTGTTTCCAAGTTATTCCATTATAGCATGCCGAAGTTCACAAATGACAAAACTAGCACGAAGAGCACAGCTTTTTACATGGGCAGTACACCGCTGGGCTGCCGGGTTACCACACCCAATAAAACAGCTCACGAAATGTCCCGAGGCTCTCCCTAGATGAAAATCGATCATACACACAATAGTGGATTCAATAAAACGTGGGCTACATTACCTATTTCAACTTTGTTCCAAATACAAGCTGGAACATATTTTAACTTGGTTTCTGTTCGTGAACGCCTGGTCGATTTGAGCAGTAGTCCCAATCTCACGTGTCAAACTTCACATGGAGTTTGCAAGCGTTTAGTGGGCACATGAGAAGCGTTACTCTATTCACGAGGCACGACCAGTGTTATTCGCAATCGCCCAACACTGGTCCATCGCCATCATGCCATACCAGTGGTACCACACGACCACACGGTACCACACGATCCCAGTCACCTTATTTCCGGCTGTTGCAGCTACAACTAGGTGTTGACACGGCAATAAAGTGAAAACATTGACATAAAAGATGTCCATTTAGTCCATACGATGCCCTGTAATATAAAACGTCGGACAATTTCACAGCCCCATCGGCAGGAGTTCAGATGGGTTAGACAAAAGAGGCATGCTGCTATCAGAGCCATATATGCCGGAGCCATTGTCGGCATATCATGTCGGCATGCCATACCGCCATCAAAACCGTACACGCCTCATTCCTGATCGGCATGTTATATTGGCATGCCATATGGCCATCAAAGCCGTGCGCACCGGAGCCCTGGTCGGGTGTGGCAATCGATAATAGTCTCGGAGACGCGTGGATGCAACCTCAGACTCCGACACCGCTCTCCTCCGAGGTCAGGTCAGGTCAGGTCGGTTCACTTGACCACTCGGTCACATCCACGCGTCACGGTTCTCCCGAACTCCCGACGGCTTGTGCTGGCGGAGGACCTGCTGCGTTATGCAGCAGATACTTTTGTGATATCGGCGCGAAGTTCGTTGCCGACGGAGATGGGTTCCGATCTCCAGAGGATGGCATCACTGGCGTGTGACGTCACTCGACGCGCGGCTTGAAACTCAGCCACAAGCTGCCCTCATGTCGGAGAACGACGTCGGCGTTGAGCTTCAAGTCGTCGAACTTGTCGTGAGAGGTGATGTGGAAGTTCTTGAGCACGGTCGCCACCACCACCTTGAGCTCCAACATCGCGAGTTTTTGACCTGAATGCGGCAAAATCATTGGCTGTTAGAAGTCAGCCTCCATGCGGGAGGTGTTCCATGTGTGGAGGATTGGGAACGTGTGGTCACACTCGTATATTGGGATCACTTCTCGAGGTGCTTCACGTGTGGAGGATTGGGCCACGTGAGATCTCATACCTATACTGGGGTCGCTTCTGGAGGTGCTTCACGTGTGGAGGATCCGTATGGTCACATTAGTATGTTGGGTCGTTTTTTACACTTCAGGGGTCGTTGCAAGTGTTGTCGTTTTGTATCCTTTTGGAGGGACATGGTCCTCCATCATGGCTGATTTGTATCTTCCTATGCAAAATTATCCTTCCCAGAAAAGCTGAAACGGAAAACTGAGAGCATGCGACGTCCCAGCTCAGGGGGTTGGTTTGGGAAAAGTATTGGGAGAGGGGGAGGGCGCTGGATGGCACAATACATGCAGGCAATGAGCGGACACAGAGACCTCAATGCTGTCTCCTTTTCCCCCGATAATCATTGTACCTGGTGGCTCATCAACCATTTTAGTAAAGCATCATCGTACGCACCGTTTACTCCAATTATCTTAGTAGTGGTATCGTTTACTCCACTTTCTTTGATTAACTATTCATGTCAGCGGTGGATCCTGGGGCGGATCCAGGGTGTTGTCACGGTGACCTCCCTCCATATGGCCAGGTTTGGAGAAAAATTGGCCTGTATCTACCATACCTTTGCCGAAAATGAGAAAGCTTACGTGTTAAAAATATTGCTTTAAGCTTAGGGCTAGGTCCTAGACCGTATCCGACGATATTCTGAAGTAAATTTCAGCAACACCTCCCCCCCCCTCCCCCAGCTGGTTTGTCGGATCAGACTATACAGACCATACAGACCAAACCGACGATGCAGACGATGCATACCATGCAGCCCATATAGACCATGCAGACCATGCAGACCATACAGAGCATACAAATCATACATGACATGCAAAACATGCAGGCGATGCAAAACATGCAGACCATACAAACTATGAAGACCATGCATGTCATACAGACCATGCAGGTCATGAAGACCATACAGAACATGAAGATTATATGGACCAAACAGACCATACAGACCATGCAGACCATGCAGAGCATGCAGACCATCCATACCATACAGACTATACCGACCATGCAGTACATGCAGACCATACAGACCATGTCGACCATACAGACCATACAGACCATAAAGACCATGTCGACCATGCAAGCCCACACAGACCACACCGCGCATACAGACCATACAGAATTCGCAGCCCATACAAACCATACAGACATGCGGGACGTACAGTTTGCACAGACCATACAGTCCACACACACAATACAGCCACCACCTCGGACGACTCACCGATGCAGTTGCGGGGGCCGGCCGAGAACGGCACGTAGCTGAACGGGTGGCGACCCTGCAGCGCCTCGAGGCTGAACCGGTCCGGGTCGAAGCGCTCCGGGTCGGGCCAGTGCCGCGGGTCGCGGTGGATGGCAAAGATGAACAGCTCCGCAACGAATGACTGCGGTATCTCGTGACCGTCTGGGGGTGAGAGAGAGAGAGAGAGAGAGAGAGAGAGAGAGAGAGAGAGAGAGAGAGAGAGAGAGAGAGAGAGAGAGAGAGAGAGAGGAGAGAGAGAGAGAGAGAGAGAGAGAGAGAGAGAGAGAGAGAGAGAGAGAGAGAGAGAGAGAGAGAGAGAGAGAGAGAGAGAGAGAGAGAGAGAGAGAGACAGGGACAGAGGGGGTGACAGGGCGGGGAGTCAGGCGGATGAGTTCTCAGTTTTGCGCTTGGTGGGCTTTGATCAGGAAACTACGGCGCAGTTTACAGCATTTTGTCGGAGGCGGGGTGAGAACTGGTTGTCATTATTCGCGGCGGTAGAACAGGCCGCACAAAGTGGTATTTCCACGTTCGCAGCGGATTTTGCTCATTTGTCCTTCTGCGTGACATTTCGCCTTGACCTTGAAGATGGCACTCAGCGATGACACCCAATGACACTTTGATGGCACTCACCAATAACACTCAATTGTACTCATATGGCTTCACCGACGATACTCAATGACACTCACTTATGTCACTCAGATGACACTTAGGTGACACTCAAATGGCACTCAGATGGCACTCAATGGCACTCGCTGATGGCACTGAGATGTCACTCACCAAAGGCACTCACAAATACCACTGAGATGGCACTCGGATGGTACTCACCAATACCACTGAGATGACACTCAGATGGTACTTACCAATACCACTGAGATGACACTCAGATGGCACTCGCTGATGGCACTGAGATGTCACTCACCAATGACACTCACCAATACCACTGAGATGGCACTCAGATGGTACTCACCAATACCACTGAGATGACACTCAGATGGTACTCACCGATGACAATGTTGGAGGATAGACTTCTCTGGATGATGGGCACCGGTGGAAATAGCCTCAAAGACTCTTTTAGAACCTGGTCCAGGTATTTGAGTTCCGCCAGGTCATTGCGGGTCAGCGGCCTGAGGACGGCACCATCCCAGGTCACTTCCAGGTCGCCCAGGTTATCCTTACCTGCCTCCATTCAGGGGAGAGGGAGCGATTCCGGAGCAGCCCAGCTAGTGCAGCAGATATGTGAAATATTTCGACAGAATTGTGGGTTTGATGATAAAAGCATGACATTTGGCACGCAGTTAGGACATACCCTTAGGAATAACTTTGGATATAGGGACATGGCATATTTGTCACATGGTAGCTGTGGCGACCATTTTACAAAATGGCCGCCACTGACATATGTACTAGAGCCGGGACATTGGGCATATCTTAATTCTGCTAATTCTGCTTTCAGGTCACGGTGGTGGTTGAATCTGGTGGCTGTACCCTAACTGTATTCTGACTGACTGACAATGGCCAAACGTTTGATGGTGTTGGACCCTCAACAGCCAGGCTCATCTGGTACACATCTTCCATGTCTGACAGATTGGGACCAGTGTGTGCTATGTCAGAAAGACACCTCTGAGAAGTCATGGTGTCCAGGCTCATCTGGTTCACATCTTCCATGTCTGACAGATTGGGACCAGTGTGTGCTATGTCAGAAAGACACCTCTGAGAAGCTATGCTGCCCACCTGAATCAAAGCGTAGCACCGGTGGTTCTGGGTACCATACTCTTGCAGACAATCTCCTCGCCTTCAGCAAGATCGGATGTCTGCCAAAGACTATAGATCTGTCCAAACTGGATGATGGTGAGGGCATTCAAGCAACATTCAAGCACCACAGAGCCAGGTGGCATGATTCGTGTAGACTCAAATACAACAAAACCCAAATGTTTCGAGCCGAGAACAGGAAACCCTCCTGTGAGCACATTGCAGATTTCCCAAGGAAGTACACCCTTCAGAGTGTAGACCAACCACAACCTTCAGTTGACAAGTGTTTCTTTTGTGACAGACAGGCGGGTAAGGAGACGCTGCACGAGGCTTCCATCTTGGAGCTTGATGCCCGTGTCAGGAAATGTGCCCTGAAACTAGAGGACAAACCACTGTTGGCTAAACTATGTGGAGGAGATCTTATAGCACAAGAGGCTATAAGATCAAGTGTCTAGCCTCCCTGTACAACAAAGCCAGAGGCACGAATATGAATGAGGATCCAAACCAAGACGATGTAAATCACGGCATAGCCCTTGCTGAACTGGTGTCCTACATTGAGGAAGCCCGTATGAACTCTGCTGTGGCACCAGTGTCCAAGCTGATAGACCTGGCAACCCTGTATAACACCAGGCTGGTGCAGCTTGGAACAGTCTTGACTGGGCGTGTTCACTCAACCGAACTCAAAAATAGAATTTTAAGATATTTTCCTGACTTAGAGGAGCACAAGCGAGGCCGAGAGATTATACTTGCTTTCAACCAGGATGTTGGAGCAGCCTTGCACGAGGCATGTGAGCGGAATGCCGACAGCGATGGCATTCATCTGGCTAGAGCTGCCAACATAATCCGAAGAGACATGCTGAAGATGACGACTGCCTTCAGTGGTTCATTTGACACCCGCAGCCAGGAAGAGTCGGTGCCAAATTCACTCATCGCACTGGTTTCTATGATCTTGAATGGCACCAATATTCAAGAGCAGTCAAGCCACTCATCTATACCAGCTCCTACACTTACAATCTCCCAGCTCCTGATGTACAACAGCTGTGCACGCCGTCGCAAGAGCACCGATTCCCTACAATCTACCAAGCACAGTCACAACAGGGAGACACCTGTGCCTGTGTACCTGGGTGTGTTGATCCACACGAAGACACGCAGACGAGACCTCGTTGATGAGCTGTACCGCCTTGGTCTGTCCATCGCCTACGACAGGGTGCTGAGCATTTCGTCTGAGTTTGGGAACAACATCTGTCGCTACTTCCTGTTGGAGGGAGCAGTTTGCCCACACAAACTCAAGGGTGGCTTGTTCACCACGGGAGCAGTCGACAACATAGACCACAACCCCAGCTCGACAAGTGCTCAGGACTCGTTCCATGGTACAGGAATCTCTTTGTTCCAACACCCGAATAGTGACGTCCCTGGAGTTCAACGGATTGTGGACACAGACAACACTGCAACAACTGCGGCAACAGTTACCCACCTGCCAGAATCATACACCAGCGTGCCTCCCGTGCTCCTGAGGAAACGTGACCCACCTATACCAAAGTTGGCGGGTCCCAACAGAAGTGAATGCCACCTAATACCTCAAGCAGTGAAGACTGAGTACAGGTAAATACGCAATGATATTACTGCATATTCTGGACTGGCTGTATTCGATGTTCGGACAATGACTAACCACCACTGTCTTGTTTACTGTCTTGTTTCATTTGTCTCATTCAACAGGTGGCTGGATCAGATGGGGAAGATGGTGACTGCAGACACACCGCTCACTGGAGACGAGACCGTGTCATGGGCTGCATACCACGCCAGCGAGCAATCAGCACCAGTGGATCCAAGCAGTGTGGCCATTACCTCATTGCTGCCCCTCTTCTGTGGTCAGGCCAACTCCGTGGCCATGATTCGCCACTCCATGGACGTCATCAAGAGGGCAGTGGATATCCTGAATCCTGGTCAGGTTCCGGTCATCACCGTGCATCAACCACTGTACACGCTGGCCAAACAGATCCAATGGAGTTGGCCTCAAACACATGGAGAAGATTACTTCATTATCCTGTTTGCCGGATTCCACATCGAAAAGGCATCATTCAACACTCTGGGCGACCTTCTGGATTGCAGTGGATGGACGAAAGCCCTGGTCCCCAGGCAGGAGTTGCTACACCTGGAACAGCCGACTCCTTCATCAAAGCCGCCCATGTGACGCGCACTCGATGGGCTCACCAGGTCACAGCTAGTGTCATGTATCTCCTTCGACAGGAGAGTTACACCCAATACTGTGACGGGTTGGATGAGGGACAGGTTCCAATGTCAGTAGAAGACTGGTGTGCTAGTCGAGCTAATACAAGTCCCCAGTTCAAGTTCTGGTCGATTATCCTGCAGCTGGAACTGGAAATCATGATCTACGTGAGATCGCTACGCGAGGGCAACTTCATGCTCTACATCGATGCCTTGACCAAGATTGTACCCTGGTTCTTTGCCCTGGGGCACACAAATTACGCAAGGTGGATTCCAGTTCACTTGCGTGACATGGTGGCACTCGAAGACAAGCATCCAGATGTGTTCGCAGAGTTCATGGCTGGGAACTTCACAGTGAAGAAGACAACACGTGCATTCTCTGCTTTGGCCATCGACCAGGCACATGAGCAGAATAACGCAGCAGTGAAAGGCGATGGCGGAACAGTCGGCCTGACTGAGAATCCTGCAGCATTGCGGCGCTGGATGGTGTCCAGTCCTGAGATGGCAGGAGTGATTGCAGAGTTCCAAGCCACAGTAGAGACGAGAACAGAGAAGACTGATTCCAGGCACCATGAGCAGACAATGCATACACAGCTGGCGTTTGCTCGAGATGTGAAGTCACTCTCCGGTGTCATGAGAGACATGAGGAACCCCTTCTGTGATGACAGCAATGATCTCCTTGTACTAGACAGCAGGGACCTGGCAGACCCAGCAGTGATCAACACTGTGCGCCAGATCGAGAAGCTGGGGCAGAAGCAGTACCACACGGATGTCAATGAGCGGCTTGTGAACCAGACGAAGCCCATCGCCGACAAAATCAGGAGAAACAACCTTCCTCTCTTCAGCCGATCTCCAGTCAGAGAGAAATCAAGAACCCAGCTTCAGCTGTTGTCGCTCAAGAATGACTGCTCCTTATTCTCCCGGTTGTTCATTGCACCCCAGATGCGTGATGGAGATCTCGACGACTTCTTTGCTCATGAGAACCAGGCTTGTCCCCCTGCCCTGTCACAGATGGGCAAAATGAGACTGGGCAAAAAGTCTGACCTCGCTGGATGCTTAGAAGATATGATACCTCCACAAGAGAATGTTGCCAGTCCTCACGTTGAAGTCATCATTCTTGATGGAGCAGCTATCACCAACATGCTGGCACCTAGTGGTGCGAAGACCTTCTCTGACTATGCAACACAGGTTTTCTTGCCGTACATCTCCACCTCAGCTACTCAGCTCTCATGCAATCAGAGTGGATGTCGTCTGGGATGAATACCTGCCAGACAGTTTGAAGGCTGACACTCGAACAAAGAGAGGTAGAGGCATCCGGAGACGAGTCGAGCCATCTAGTTCCATACCACGGATACTGGCAAGCCTTCTTACGAATCGACGAGAACAAGGTGGAGCTGTTCTCCTTCCTAGCGACGAGACTAGCTGCTCAAGAGACAGAGAAACAAGTCATCAGCACTCCACACAAAGACGTGGTCTGTACGCATGCCAGAAACATCGCTGGTCTTGCTCCATGTACACACGAAGAAGCAGATACCAGGATGCTGCTCCACGTGGAAGATGCTGTGAAGCAGGGCTACACCAAGGTGTCGATCCGCACAGTTGACACGGATGTCGTAGTCCTTGCGGTGGCAGCAGCCGAACGCCTCAGCATAGATGAGCTGTGGGTTGCCTTCGGTACCGGGAAGAGCTTTAGGTTCTTAGCAGCTCACGAGATGGCCCAGGCATTGGGGTCTGACAAGTGTCGAGGATTACCCTTATTTCATGCCTTCACTGGGTGTGATACCGTGTCAAGCTTTGGAGGCAGGAGCAAAAAGACTGCATGGGAGACGTGGAAGGTCTGTGATGAGGTCACTGCGACATTCGGTGCCTTGGGCGCTACACCAAACCCCTCAATCGTAGATGACAGCCTGGACACCTTGGAGCGTTTCGTCGTTCTCCTGTATGATCGCACTAGCAGGCACGAGCATGTCAATGATGCATGTAAGCAGCTCTTCACCCAGAAAGGTCGAGCAATAGATGCTCTCTCGCCAATTCGAGAAGCCCTCAGACAGCACATCAGGAGAACTGCCTCCCAAGCTGGCTACTGTCGGGGCCAGATGATGGTTGCTGCTGCAGAACTCCCATCCCCTAGCGAATGGGGGTGGGTGAAGAGTGACACTGGCTGGGACGTCTGCTGGACAACACTCCCGGAGGCAACGCAAGCATCCCGACAACTTCTCAGATGCGACTGCAAGAAGGGATGCAGAGGACATTGCAAGTGTAGGAATGCTATACTCCAGTGCACGGCACTATGCCACTGCGGCGGACAGTGTGCTCGGGAGTAGAACTTGCAGTATCATGTGTTATGTAATACCCGATCACGGCCATTTTGTAAAATGACCGCCATTTTGGCCCCAGGAGGAATATGCAATGTCTCTATATCCCAAAATCTTCCTGGTGGTATGTAATACATGTGAGCCAAATTCCATGCTTTTATCATCAAACCCACAATCTTTGCACATATCTGCTGCACTAAGTTTGGATGGAGGCTTATCACCGTTTGTCGTTGAATCCCTTTGAACGGGTGAAGGTGGCCCGATTATGTCGGTTGTCAGATCGCCTCTACGTCACGTGAATGTGACGTCACGAATCCAGTTCAAAATTGGGACACGAGAAGCATACTAGTATGGTACAGAATGCAGCGGAGTGGATTGCATGTCTTTAGCGGTGGCGTGATGTTCAAACCGGATTCGTTTGTGCAACGTCGGGTCAGCGCTGACTGGATTTCACAACACGCCGAGATCGTGACGCCCAGCTCAGTAGATATTTGTGCATCCTTTTAAATACTAAAAATAGCGTGATAAGTTGCTCCAATGTGGAAAACCTGTACCCTGTCGCACATCACTGTCTGACCTAACCACTGTCGAGTGAACCAAGGACTGGATAGAAATGGACCGAAGGAGCATCGTATCGTCCTCCCGGGTACTGACCGTCCTGCCAGAGCAATCTCCCCCCCGGGACTGACCCGTCCTTCTGCCCGAGCCCGCCGTCACCCCGGAGACTGACCAGCTTTTCAACCCGTGCCCCCCCCACCCGGTGGACTGACCTGTCCTCCTACCGTACCCCCCCCTGCGGAAACTGACCCGTCCTACTACACTTACCCCTCCCCCCGGATACTGACCTCTCCTGCCCGAGTACCGCGTCCACCTCGGCGTACGCTCTCTGCTGAACGTCCGGGTGACGTCCCAGGTTGTAGAGCGCCCAGCTGATCGCCGACGAGGTGGTATCGTGCCCCTGGCCGCACACCGCCGCCCGCCGGTTAGTCAGCTGACAACCACCTCGGGGTGGGGGTTGGGGGGGACTCCTGGGTTTGGGGGCTGTGGATGTGGGTGTTGCCACGGGTTTGGGTGGGGGAGTGGAGGGGAGGGGCCAGTGGGTTTCAAGTCGATAGTTTGCCATGCAACGCAATAGGCGTAAAGTTAAGTTTCAAGAACTACTTCACTGGATCCTGGACATTACTGCACATCCTGTATTCTAGACATTACTACGCATCCTAGTTTCTGAGCATTGCTAGACATCCTGGATCCTGGACATAACTGGACCTCCTGGATCCTGGACATTACTGGACATCGTGGATACTGACATTCCATACCTCGAACATGAAGGTGTCCACTTCCTCTCTGATGTCGATGTTGGATAGCGGCTCGCCGTGTATACGGGAGAACAGCAGGATGTCCAAGAAGGCCAGACGATGACCTGGCGATCGAAGGCAACATGTACAATAGCGTTATGGAGGCTTTGCCTGTGTAGGTTTCTAGAGTGTGGGTGTTGTGAGTTGTGGCGGTTATGACACACCTCCCAGTGCTGTGCGTGATTAATGACGAGACGGGCGCTACTTAGCGATACACATATATGATACTTGGCGATACATACATGCAATACTTAGCGATACAAATAAGCAACCCTTGGCAATATATACATGCTATAGTTAGCGATAAATATATGCCACACTTAACGATGCATACATGCGATGCTTAGCGGTACATAGCATCGCGTAGACTGGGAAGATGTTTTAGGAAACGACGTTGATGAAGCCGCAAAAATTTGTCTGATGTTATTATTCAATCCGCAAAAGAGTCTATGCCCACAAAAATAATCAAAATCAACGGGGCAAGCAAACCTTGGGTTAATTCTGAGCTCAAGAGAAATATCAGAAAACGAGACCGATTATTTAGAAGTGCCAAAAGGATACAGACATGATTTAGTTGGAATAATTGGAAAGATCAACGGAACAGAGTCACTGAACTTAACAAATCACTAAAGAACAGTTACATTAAGAGCCAGGTTAGGAAACTAGGTGAATGTAAACATAGCCCTCGAAAATACCATCAAATCTTAAAAGGGATAATTGGTACCAGGATGTCCCAAAGCATACCACCCCTAGATGGTCCAAATGGTGCAATTATTGATGATGCAGAGAAGGCAGCACTCTTTAACGCGCATTTTGCGGGACAATCCCAATCACCTAACAACTTGCAACTACCCTCCATGGACGCACAATATAATCATAGCTTTCCAAGTTTGGCAGAGTCACTGAAGATGAAGTTCTTCAGCAACTCAACCATCTTAATCCAAATAAATCAACAGGACCTGACGAAATACCTCCCAGGCTGCTTAAATTAATTGCTATTCTTATCTACGAACCCCTTACTAAATTATTTTACAAATCCTTATCACTGGGACTTTTCCCTAAGGAATGGAAACAAGCTAATGTATCGCCCATATTCAAAAAGAAAGGGTCATGCTCTGATCCCACAAATTATAGGCCAATTAGCCTCTTATCGTGTGTGTCCAAAATTCTAGAAAAGTTAGTTTTTAAACGAATGTATTCACACATAACGGAAAATAATATACTCTCTGAGAAACAAAGTGGTTACCGTCCTTATCATGGGACCCAACTACAGTTGCTCTACTTGACACATACTCTATATTCATATTTAGATCGAAATCTTGACTTTACATGTATATATTTGGATATACAAAAATATTTTGATACCATATGGCATGCAGGACTTATTTTCAAATGGAAAAATGATTGTGGGATTACCGGTACTGCTTTAAATTGGCTACAATCATACTTAGAAAACAGAGAACAGCGTGTAAGGGTAGGAAACAGCCTATCATCACCAATTACCACAAATTCGGGCTGCCCACAAGGTTCTGTTTTGGGACCTCTTTTGGTATTAATATATTTAAATGACTTGGCGGACATGATTACAAATGAAATACGTTTTTTCGCTGATGACACGTCGCTTTGCTCTTCGCACACCCAAGGCTCACTAGAAGCACAACAATCAATTCAAAAAGATCTTGATATTATACACGAATTTGGAACAAAATGGGGCATACAATTCAACGCGGCAAAAACGATCCAACAAACATTCACATGTAAGAGAAACAGTACACCCCTAAATCTCAGAATGGGAAGCCTGCCAATACCAAACTTAGAAAATCATAAACACCTCGGCCTAACATTTTCTTCTGACTTGCGCTTCCATAGTCACATAAACGACATTATCCTAAAGGTCAACTGTGCACTAAGCCCTCTTTATCCTATTGCAAGTAAGATTTCAAAGCAAATCCTCCTAAACTTGTACAAAATTTACATTCGGCCTTTGTTTGACTATGCAGACACCATATACGACGGGCACATAACAATATCGGATGCACTGAGACTTGAAAAATTACAAAAAAGAGCAACTAGATTAATCACAGGTGCACTATATAGAACATCATCAGGAAAAATTAGGTCGGAATTGGGATTGGATGAGCTTAAAACACGGCGAGAAATTCATAAACTTCTTTTGTTTCACAAAATCAAGCACGCAGGTACGAGACTACCAAATTATATTACAAAACTAGTTACTGAACCACGGCAGGCCATTACAGGAAGCCGCCTGAGAAATTCAACTACACTAACAGTCCCGCGAAATAGAATCGCCTCGTTCCAAAAATCGTTTTTCCTGGCCACAACAAAGGTGTGGAATAATCTTCCTGAAAATTTCAGACACCAACCAAACATCAATAAATTCAAGAGTTCAATTATGGGTCGCACAGGTGCCACGATACCACCACAATATTATTCGCTAGGAACAAAAGTAGGCAACGCGCTACATGCAAGATTTAGAATGGGCCTCACTCAACTAAACGCAGACGTATTTGTCATCAATCCTCTACATGACCCATCATGCCCACGTGCCACTTTAAACAGGATACGATTCACTTCATATTTCACTGTCCTCTTTATGCTTTCCATAGAGATATTCTATTCACTAAACTCCGAAGCACAACAAATATGTTTACTAATTTAACTGAAAAGGAGATCTCGCAAGCACTTATTTTTGGATATGGTATCAGAAAGAACCTTGAGCCGTTTATTGCATTAACATTTCCGACGTTTCTTATCAACACAAAACGCTTTAACACAACAAACTAACATTCAGAACTAACCAGGTGCTACCGGGTGCAGGCATAGTGTTGGGTACCATTCAGACGAGTGCATGCTTTGTGTGGCGATGGGGCGTGTTGGCGGGGGGCAGGTAGCGATTGTCGCACCGTGTCGGTGGTCAAGCGTTTTATTGGTTAAAGACGCTGTTTCGAGAGGCACCTAGATTTAAGACCAGCTTGGTCTTTTGTGCCAATCGCAAAATTGGCCATCTTGTATGCGAGTTGTGATGTGTTAAATAAATAAACAAACAAACAAACAAACAAACATACATGCGATACATATCGATACATACATGTGGCACTTATCGATATGTGCATGCGATAGTTAGCAATGCATACATGGAATAATGCGGATACAGATATGCGATACGTGGGGATACATACATGCGGTACTCATCGATGCATTTATGCGATACTTAGCGAGACTTACATAAATGCTTAGCAGTACACACATGTGATACGCATTGATACATACATGCAATACTTATCCATGCAATACTTATCCATGCATGCATGCGATGCTTAGCGATACGTACATGTGAAACTTAGCAATGCATAGCAAAATACGCATGCAATGTTTAACATTGAATTTGATCAAGCAAATCACTCCAGCAAACATTCGGATCCCAAGCACAGAAGCGTGCCTCTTTAAGCAGGTTGTCTTCATACAGCCTTTATTGCGCGATATAACACACGTTGCAGCATAGAAAGGAACAAAGCCTTGTGCCTTCAGCTTTGTGGACAAAACAAAAAACACGAACCGAATATAGCAAACGTGGTCCCAAATACGCTCTCTCTCACTCCCACTCCCACTCCCACTCCCACCCTCTCTCTCTCCCACCCTCTCTCTCTCTCTCTCTCTCTCTCTCTCTCTCTCTCTCTCTCTCTCTCTCTCTCTCTCTCTCTCTCTCTCTCTCTCTCTCTCTCTCTCTCTCTCTCTCTCTCTCTCTCTCTCTCTCTCTCTCTCTCTCTCTCTCTCTCTCTCTCTCTCTCTCTCTATATATCTATATCTCTCTCTCTCTCTCTCTCTCTCTCTCTCTCTCTATCTCTCTCTCTCTCTCTCTCTCTCTCTCTATCTCTCTCTCTCTCTATCTCTCTCTCTCTCTCTCTCTCTCTCTCTCTCTCTATCTCTCTCTCTCTCTCTCTCTCTCTCTCTCTCTCTCTCTCTCTCTCTCTCTCTCTCTCTCTCTCTCTCTCTCTCTCTCTCTCTCTCTCTCTCTCTCTCTCTCTCTCTATCTCTATCTCTCTCCCTCTATCCTTTTTCAATACCAATTTCCTCTCAAATACAGATGTTGGCAGACCTTGAACTACGGGCCGTCAGTGAAGCGCTATCTTCGCACGAGATTCTTGTCTAACATCTACAACCAGCACCAAAGGAGACCACAACTGAGAACGAAGAAGCCGACATCTTGGACAACAGTGTGTACACGAGACGTGGTCGGCCACGTAGTTTGTACTTAGGCATTCAGACGTTCGTGTTTTACGAGCCCCGAAAGTTTGTACTGAGCATTTCCGACGGCGTGCTACCTTGATGTTCCATGACCTGCTCCGGGCTGGTCAGGTGGGCTTCTTGCAACATACTGCGACGCGCCTCTATCACCTGCAACGCCAGTTTTCTTATTAAACATATTTCCTATATTTGAGTCTAGAACTCCGGTATTCCCTGCAAGAAAATCTGACTACTTCACCCTACAACGATCTGATGACTACCTCATTTATGACCTTTGTAGCGAAGTTCATTTTGGGCCCCCTTCAATTCAATGCATTTCACTCCCATGTGTACCGACTCGTCGGGTCTTGGGACCCAATGGGTCCAGTCGGAAACCGTCGGCGGCAGCAGGCGCGCTGAAGTCAGCTCTCGCGCCCCAACAGCGTCTGCCGTGAGACGTGCCTTGCTTAGTCTACTTCCGTTCACACAGCGAGCTGGCGGCCGATCGGCCGGCCCAAGTTGACACCTGAATCACCTTGATGCCAGGCGGGGCAGGGGTGCCGTTCGGAAGTGCAACGACCGGATGGTATGATGCAGTAGGTGTCGTCAGCCGGCCAGACATTAGGGGCGTTTCCTCCCCCCCCCCCCATGAGCCACCTGTACACCGCTCTCGCGCGCGCGGCAACCCTCGAGCCGAGTCAATCCCCCTCAGACAGCCGGTGCGGGAAGACATGGGAAACCCAGGTGAGGCCAGAGTTGGATTGCTAACGCTACGAAGATGTAGCCTGTTACAAGATGTGGGCGCTGGAGCGTTTGGTCGCTCGGTTGCTGGGTTGCAAGAGCTTGGTCGCGTGGATAGGCGTTGGATCTGGGAAGGCCATCAGGAAGGAGAGGTACCGTGGTAATGGTTAGGTAGTGGTAAAGGTCATACTGGCTATTCTGAAGTCAGGGAGGTATTGCCAGGGTCAGGGAATGGTTTTACTGTAATTGATGGCTGTCACGTGGCGGTGCAGAAGTGGTCATGATGTTGTGCAATGTGTTCAGAAAGTGGCTCAGGATGACCACGAGGCCTCCAGGTAAGTGGTTCAGGATGACCACGAGGCCCTCAGGTAAGTGGTTCAGGATGACCACGAGGCCTTCAGGTAAGTGGTTCAGGATGACCACCAGGCCTTCAGGTAAGTGGTTCAGGATGACCACGAGGCCTTCAGGTAAGTGGTTCAGGATGACCACGACCATCGGGTGTAGCCGACACCCACCGAATCTGAGAAGCCGTGCAGCACCTTCAGAGACTTCTCTTGAGTGCGATAGTAGGACGTCCAGCGGAAGATGGCTTCGAAGTGCAGGTACGGCTTCAGAAAACGGACGAAGACCACTTCACTGATGCTATGAACATACCAGAACAATAATGCAATATGTTGTCGATATAGCGTATACCTACTGTGCATTCTGATGTACTATGTATTTGTATGAGATGGCATAATGCATATACATATCTTGTTTTTCATTTGTGTTCATAAAGACGTGTCATTGATGTTTCATGCTCAATATGAACCATGTTGTTTTACATTACAAGCAGAGATTTAAGTGGAAGTCAAGGCGTTCAATAGAATACATGTTCATTGGTATCGTACAACACATGGCTAACTCTGCATCCTAGTTTAGGTTCCATAATGGAAACAGCATGCAACAAAGACAGATCAGCAGTATGCCAGCATGAATGGAAAAGAGCATGCATATGCAGGATCAAGCGCCACCTAAGGTCCAGGCCTTCCAGTAGTACACTGTCCAGCAGTCCTAAATACGCTATGTGACCAATGGCAGAAGAAAAGTGATGAGAGAAAATCGCAGGATATTGAACAAAAATGGACCTCCCTTCTAAGGGTGATTTTCGGAACGAATCACACAATTACAGCTTGCGTAGCTTCTATCAACTTTACCGGAAGGTGGCGCCAAAAACAAATCCTCCTGGGGCTCCAAAGCATTGAACTACAGTTCCTGCGGAAAGCTACAGGTAATACATTTGGCCAGTGGTGCTAGTGAAATGTGTCTTCAAAGGAAAATGTGTCTTCAAATTGCAGGACAAATTAGCAGAAGGCAAGGGAAAATCGTTCACAATTCCGAAGAAGTTCTCTCTGAAATGACGATACACCACTGTACAAAACGTGCATGCTGCAGCGCAGATGAAGTTGCCGAAGGTCTCCACCAGGTGCCTGCCCTTCCCCATAATTACTCATGAACGGCGTTCAGATACTTAGACTGCTCTTCGTTTACGTCGACCATTTTCACACCCATGATGGCTTCTGGAATGAGAAATATGATTTTAAGTAGACATGCACTTGGAGATACAGATAAAGATAGCTGATAACATCGGATGAAGTCCAACAGCAAGTCCAGTGAAATTTGATATGAACGAGAGATCGCTATAGCTAAGTGTAATTGCTTACAACGAATTCTTGGGGGCTTCGGGAACCTTTATTCTAGATTGCTTTAACGGTGGGATAGCGACCCGCACAAGTATAGTTCCAGGCACTCAACCGATGGGACCAAAACGTCACAGGCGGTCACTGACCTCACCGATAAAAAATTGACAAATAGCATGAGCGAGGCCGAATTTAACGCACCGGGGATCCCAATGGAACAAAATACCTATGACCCTAGATGCAAAGCTGCAACAAAGTCACTGGTAGCTTCATCATTGCCAGCAAGTACACTGGCGACGCAGGGAAATACATACCTTTCTCTGGGTGGTGAAGAGTAATTCTTACCGCAAATAACGTTCAGCGTCGTCTTGGAAATATACGAGAACAAGTCGATTTTCTGGCCATTCCTGTCACGCAGTCTGGTGGCTAGAACGTTGCCATGCTCGATGAGGACATCCATGAAGTGGTCCAATATGTTGAAATGAAATGCCGGCGTCAACGCTTTCCGCCGCTTCTGCCATTTTGTGCCTGAAAGTAAATGTTCCTGAGACGTTTATGTATGTACGTTAGATATCGACCAACAAACAATGGAAGTAGGTAAGGATTTGTAGGGATGTAATTAGTGACACAGCCATGATCTTCCTAAGGGGATCCCCCTTCCCCCAAACAATGTAGAAATATGTGAGGCATTCTTTGTGTGGTGGAATAATGCGTTCATACAATGCAGACGATTCCGTTGTGGGAAGCAGAAGCCAGTTGGGCCACACTCAGCGACCCAGTGTGATTGGCAGAACTGATCTTTTTCGCTCGGAAGGGGAGAGGAGAAACTGGAAGGGAGAGGGAGGAGGGATGAGGGAGGAGGAAAGAAGGAGGAGGGAGGAAGGAGGAGGAAGGAGGGAGGAAGGAGGAGGAAAGAGGGAGGAGGGAGGAGGGAAAAGGGAGGGGGGAGGAGGGAGGAGGGAGGAGGGAGGAGGGAGGGAGGGAGGAGAGAGGAGGAAGGAGGGAGGAGGGAGGAGAAAGAATGGAGGAGGAAGGAGAAAGAATGGAGGAGGAAGGAGAAAGAACGTAAGAGGGAGGAGAAAGGATGTGGTGAATGAGAGAAGAAACACTTTGACATACAAGTACACAGAGCCGGATATAACGATTTTAGCGCTGTATGGAGCATAGACATGCCCAGGCCTCTTTTTCCACTTGAGTACTGAAGGAAAAATATCGGCCGGTTGAATTCGTTGCTAATTTACAAGCTCATATCTAGCAATAAGCTGCATGCCCAGCAACAAACTGGCCGGTCGTTGGAGCTGCTGACGAAATGGAGCCAACTCACATGTTGTTTACGTTTGAGCAGGGTGCTTATGGATATTAAAATTAATCGGTGGAACTTGCAGCATATTTGGAAGGGATCCTATTTTAGAACACCTCCTTCCCCCTCGACACTAAGTACTTCCGCCCTGGCCATAAGGCATATATGGTCGCACATTTGGTCAAATTAAGTAGGAAACTGATTTAGTTACCCATTCCCCCACCCCGAATCGTTCTAGGAAAGCTCTTGGTGGTTATTTTTGCGCAAAGTGCGGTGCTTTAGTGCCCATGTAGCCAGACCTCGGTGACAAATTCCACACTCCCAGCGAACATATTGGAACAGTGTGCTCAGCGGGCAAATATGTGGAGAGTGGGTATTCCCAATATATAACAGTGGGATTACCGGTAAATATGTGGAGAGTGGGTATTCCCAATATATAACAGTGGCATTACCGGAAAATATGTGGAGAGTGGGTATTCCCAATATATAACAGTGGCATTACCGGCAAATATGTGGAGAGTGGGTATTCCCAATATATAACAGTGGCATTACCGGTAAATATGTGGAGAGTGGGTATTCCCAAATATATAATAGTGGGATTACCGGTAAATATGTGGAGAGTGGGTATTCCCAATATATAACAGTGGGATTACCGGTAAATATGTGGAGAGTGGGTATTCCCAATATATAACAGTGGCATTACCGGTAAATATGTGGAGAGTGGGTATTCCCAAATATATAACAGTGGGATTACCGGTAAATATGTGGAGAGTGGGTATTCCCAATATATAACAGTGGCATTACCGGCAAATATGTGGAGAGTGGGTATTCCCAATATATAACAGTGGCATTACCGGTAAATATGTGGAGAGTGGGTATTCCCAAATATATAACAGTGGGATTACCGGTAAATATGTGGAGAGTGGGTATTCCCAATATATAACAGTGGGATTACCGGTAAATATGTGGAGAGTGGGTATTCCCAATATATAACAGTGTGCTCAGCGGGCAAATATGTGGAGAGTGCGTATTCCCAATATATAACAGTGGCATTACCGGTAAATATGTGGAGAGTGGGTATTCCCAATATATAACAGTGGGATTACCGATAAATATGTGGAGAGTGGGTATTCCCAATATATTACAGTGGCATTACCGGTAAATATGCGGAGAGTGGGTTTAAAGTCCCAATATATTACAGTGGCATTACCGGTAAATATGCGGAGAGTGGGTATTCCCAAACATATAACAGTGGGATTACCGGTAAATATGTGGAGAGTGGGTAATCCCAATATATAACAGTGGGATTACCGGTAAATATGTGGAGAGTGGGTATTCCCAATATATAACAATGGGATTACCGGTAAATATGTGGAGAGTGGGTATTCCCAATATATAACAGTGGCATTACCGGTAAATATGCGGAGAGTGGGTATTCCCAAATATATAACAGTGGAATTACCGGTAAATATGTGGAGAGTGGTTATTCCCAATATATAACAGTGGGATTACCGGTAAATATGTGGAGAGTGGGTATTCCCAATATATAACAGTGGGATTACCGGTAAATATGTGGAGAGTAGGTATTCCCAATATATAACAGTGGGATTACCGGTAAATATTTGGTACGTGAATGCGAGACTTCGGCGCATACTGCACCAGATGTCCCGAAGTTCGCAGGATTTGATTTCATCACCAAATAATTGTTGGCTTCCCGTTGGCTTAGGTCCCTGTCGCTCTCGGTCACTTTCCACGCGAGTCGTATATGCAGAAGTGTTGGGTATTTGCCAGAGGCGCACCCAACATTTTCATAACGGAGTGCTCAACCGCCCAAAGCTATCATTTTGTCGAGATTGCTTTTTGGTTTGGCGTGGTACAAATCCCAAAATTTCTGATTTGATGCAGAGTAATATTTTCTGTTGTGAGTGGTGAGGCCCGCCCCGCACCTAACTTGGTTGCGTCTCTGGTATCGGCGGAAATGTAGATCGAGAAAGAGCAGCGCGGGTGCTGCCAAACAGCGCGAGTGCTGCCAAACAGCGAGCGTGCTACCAAACACACTGGCCTCGCCAGTTCGGAACGTTAACAATGCCATTACTCTCAACATAACATACATCACGACTTTAACAGCTGCAATCTCAGGCACGGATCCAGAGGGACGGACACGGGCCACTTCCCCGAAATGACCTGATTTGGGTTAAAAATAATGGCTTTCACTCAAGTCTGCTAAAAAATTATAAAATGTTATAAGTGAACATTGTTTAAAAGCACAAATTTACGTCACAATCTATCGAAATCCGCGGAGTTTGATAAAACTTACGGCAATTTGGATGCTTTGCTCCCTCCCCAACCGGCTGGCTGGACCCGCCTCTGTCCAGTTTCACCTAGCGCATGCTAGCCGGCGTTTCATCACTACCGCCTTGTGTTTGATTAATCACATGGACCGCCGAGGTATGGGATCGAGTCCAGCCGACGGCACGAACCTTTGCTCATCAGCAGCCCGTCACCCAGCCACGGGACGAGGGGCTTGTAGTCGTGGCCCTTCTCAATGTGTTCACTGGTGGTCAGCAGCTCCTGAAGCGTAGGCATGTCACGTTCTGCTCGGCGCTCGTTGCTGGGCACGCTCGTTCTTCGCCAACAAAATGGGGCTGGGTCGAATCAGGAGGGTGCACACGTACGGATGAAAAGGTGGGCCCAGGCCAGCAAACAAGATCAAAACTTCGCTTCTGATGAAATATTGAGACATAATGCTTACAATGCCGGCACAAAGGATAATAATTATTCAGCCCCGCCCCGCGAGAATACACCCGGGGGAAGTAGAAGGCCAACACTCAATACGATGAGAGATAGGTACTACGTTTCCAGAAAAATAAAAGTGTGAGCAAAAATCCGGAAAGAAAACATGCATCGTAGTACAATGGCTACAGTAAGTCTAACGGTATGTGTTTCGAGCATTGATATGCGTAGCGTAGCATGTCACACAGCAGGGGCGCAGCCTGGATTTTGTTAAGGTGTCCCAACCTCAAAACAAATGTTATGAAAGAGATGCCTCATATGGCGCGCGAAGCACGTCCAAAATGTGATTCGGTGCGGTGCAAATTGGCTGGCATCTCTACTGGAAGAGCCCATTAATACCTTTTCATCTTGATGTTAAGCGAAACTGGAATGTAGTATCAACTGCTGTTAAATCGAAGCGCATGCTTTGGCGACCCCATGCAGGATACTGGTACAGGGGACCCCACAAATACAATACCTTTATGTTAAAAAAATATCCATCTCCAAAAATTTGCACACCCTGAAATAACTCATGAAAGCTTACTCTGAACACAAAAAAGTGGGAAATTTGAACATGTATTGGTCAGGTCAGATCGTTTAATGTCAGGATATCACGTAATCCAAATTCGAAGACTAAAAAACCGAACCAGCTAACATATTCTTCATTTAATTGCCAACTGGAATATTTCATCAAGAATCCTGGGATTCTGACGAGGTGCCGTGCACGATACCTTCATTGCTGGAAAATATAGTTTTTTTTGACAATTATGTTTTTCAATGTCAAAGAGGTCATATTAAATATCGCTATGAAATATCATCATGCTTCTTGCAACCGCACTGAAACAAATACCATTATCAAATGATTTTCAGCATTCGTCTAGCCGGAAAAATGCCTATTGTGTATAAATTAATCGCTTGGATAAGTGGTCTGGTGCAAATAAGTGTAGGGAAACCTAACAGGTGTCAGTCTGTAGGACCGCAGTGCATTGCGCCGATGCTTTTTTAAATCGTTTTGTACACCGCAATGCTTCACAAACTAGATGATGCACTGTTTCTTAACATCTTGCAATGGGTCATTCACCAGGAACATACCATTCCAGTTCTTTCGAGGTCCATCGGCCTATTTTGAGTGCTCGGAAAGATTTCGAGGATTCTTTTAACTGCATTTTCCTTTGGCGCGCATCTTCCTACTCATACATAGTCACTGCACATACGCACCCACACACACACATACGCATATGTATTTATATATATGTATATATATGTATATATAATATATACATATATATATATATATATATATATATATATATATAATATACATCTTCACTGAAAACGCCGTTTTATTGACCTAGTCGACTATGGGATACGTGGTGCGCCACCCACCCGAACCATTGTGTGTGTATAGGCTAGATTATGCGCCACTCAATATAAATATTTTCATAACATTTGTGGGATTAACACCTACATATATATATATATATATATATATATATATATATATATATATATATATATATATAATATATATTTATAAATATATATATATATATATATATATATATATATATATATCTTATAATATATATGTATAGCACAATACCACTATTTGGCTTCCCGGTGCCGTAGGCGGGTGCTATCTACGTACGCCGTGTATACACATCATAGGCGGAATCTCACCACGGCCGCCTCCGGCGAGTTTATGACGACGTAGTCTGTGCCGAGCAGCTGTAGGTAGAAGAAGCCAGGGAATTGCTTGGCGAACCTCACGTACGTCTTCAAGAACTCTGGAAAAGGACGCCAGCGTAGTCGGTGGTTTAGTGGCCCGACGGGAGCGGGCCGGGACCAGGCCTTTATAACGTAGTCGGTGGTGTTAATGACCCGACAGGAGCGGGCCGGGACGCCAGCGTAGTCGGTGGTGTTAGTGGCCCGACGGGAGCGGGCCGGGACGCCAGCGTAGTCGGTGGTGTTAGTGGCCCGACGGGAGCGGGCCGGGACGAGGCCTTTATACGTAGTCGGTGGTGTTAATGACCCGACAGGAGCGGGCCGGGACGCCAGCGTAGTCGGTGGTGTTAGTGGCCCGACGGGAGCGGGTCGGGACGCCAGCGTAGTCGGTGGTGTTAGTGGCCCGACGGGAGCGAGCCGGGACGAGGCCTTTATATTGTCAACGGATAAATGCATGGACGGATAAATAAATTGTGTTACATAAATAAATTGCGGGAGAGAATGGAACACCGTGACGTTAAAATGACGTCACATGAATGCGAGTGTGAACTGGATGTCCTCCAACATACATCACATTCACGCCGTCATGTTCTCCAAGCGCACTGGAATCGCGCCATGAAAATCGTGTTGCTTTAAACAGAATATACACTGCATACTGCAGGTTACGAAATCACTGGACGTGGAGGTTGCGCCAGCCGGTGGTGAATTGCATGTGAACCATTTTGACATGTATAATAAGCTCTTTTTCAAGCCTAACTACGTAAATAACTACAATCAACTACACAATCAACTTCAGACTACGTAACTACGTAACTACGTAACTAACTACACAATCAACTTCAGACAATGTGTACCAAAGCATAGTTTGCCTGCTTTGCCGAATTTACAGTACAGTCTCTTTTGTGATTATTTGACGTGCTCATCTCTCACTTTTGCTTTTTACCTCCCACTCTCAAGTCTCACTCACAATTTACTTACTTACTATATCTACCTCCATCTCTCTCTCTCTCTCTCTCTCTCTCTCTCTCTCTCTCTCTCTCTCTCTCTCTCTCTCTCTCTCTCTCTCTCTCTCTCTCTCTCTCTCTCTCTCTCTCTCTCTCTCTCTCTCTCTCTCTCTCTCTCTCTCTCTCTCTCTCTCTCTCTCTCTCTCTCTCTCTCTCTCTCTCTCTCTCTCTCTCTCTCTCTCTCTCTCTCTCTCTCTCTCTCTCTTCTCTCTCTCTCTCTCTCTCTCTCTCTCTCTCTCTCTCTCTCTCTCTCTCTCTCTCTCTCTCTCTCTCTCTCTCTCTCTCTCCATATCTCTTTCTCTCTCTGCTTTCCCCTCTCCCTCCCCCACCTCACCGACATGATCGTTGGAGAGCAGGTACAGCGAGCCGATGATGGGGTACACTGGCTTCGGCCCGGGCAGGCTGCCGTTCGCGGCCCGCGCTCCGGTCAGCCGCCAGACGAGCATCGTCAGCAGCGCGAGCATCGTCAGCAGGCCGGTCGCTCGCAGCACCACCGGCAACCAATCAGCGACGAGGTCAGGCACGGCTGGCAGCCAATCAGCGACTAGGTCCGGCATGGCAACGCCTGCAATCGAGGGACAGTGCGCGAGTTCGCGGCGGAAAATTACTCCCAGGATTTTCACTCTGCAGGCTTTCTTGGACTCGCCAATGGTTTGCAGTAGGGCGCAGCAAAACAGAACGAGCAGACAGAGAACAATGGTCAATATAAGACAGCATCGATAGGCAGCCTTCCCGTATTCGCAAAAATCGCTTCAGTATTAGGACATTTTTGTCTCAGCGATGCTGTTGAAATGATAACTCAATCAATAGACACCAATAGCTACATATCGTTCAGTTTCCCTGATACGCTGCACACCAGCAACGCAGCCAGGATTTTCTTAAGTGGGACCCAGCGGACAAAGTGCACGAAACAGGAAACGCTGCGGAGTGTGAAGCGCGCCGAAGATTTTCGCTTCTGCGTGGTGAAAATCTCAAACATTCCTGTTTGATCCAATGTAATTTTAGTTGCTTAGGAGTGGAGCTGGAGCTGGCGCCTGGGACCTCCCCTTGGCTGCGCCTCTGCTGGTCACACGTCTGACGCATTTCGCAAAGACTTGGTATCGGCAGCATTTGACCGTGAAGACAGGTTAGCCAATTGGTGCTGCGTGCTCGCCTGGAAGGTCGACGCTCTCTGATAGGTCAGTCAGTCAAGGTTGCGGCCGTTGAAGGTACGGGTGGGGGCTCGCAGAATCATTTGTGCTGTCAACATGTGATTCAACCACTTTGGTGCCATGTAGCGCCGCAAACTCAATGCTAGGTCGTCAGAAGCATTAGTCCTGCATCAGGAACAGATATAGGGAGGGGGCACTTGAGGTATGTACCCCCAATGGAAGGTAGTACCCATCCGGCCAAGAAAAGGCGCCCCTCCGGTGAGGCTCGAGTGCACCACCTCGGATTTTTCCGACAGAGGTACCCCTCTGAAAGGAAAACTCGCCCACTTAGTGTGCGCAAGCGTATCCCTCTAATTTTTTTTTTCAGCGAGAGGAAGAGATGACACTTTCCCTTGGAAGAAAGAGATGACACTTCATTGTGCTTGAGTGCACCCCTCGAATTTGCCAACCAGAGGTGCCCCTCGAAAGGTCAAAGCGGTCCTCTGGGTACTTTCGCAGTGGCGCCCTTAGAAGGAACAGAGAGCCCCGCAAGACAGGTGCCGCCCCTCCCCCACCACCACCTCCCCATGATAATTCCTGGATCCGCCGCTGTGCTGCATTGGCAGAGACAAATATATAGGCGTTTCCATTCAGGAAATGACGACGTTCTGATGTACTCTGATATCTTGGGTGGCGTTTCTCTCCTTCTTGGTGGTTGTGGCGCGGAGGTAGAGGTGTGGGGTTCGCGGGTGAACCCACACCTCTGAGGGTTCACTCGTTCACTCATGCGGGAAGGAACCCTCAACTGGATTCGAATGGGAACTTAATAGTTGTATTGAATTGTATTGGCATTGTATGGTGAATTGTATTGGTATTGTATGGTAAATTGTATTGGTATTGTATGGTGAATTGTATTGTATCGGTATGGCCAATGTAGTTTACGTTATTGTGATGTATGCAATGTTGAAGTTGGCATCGCTATTTGTAAACTACATTGGTCATTTTTAGCTCGGTTGTAAGAAGCTGATCAAGGCGGAATACGCAGTCACCTTGAACGATACATACACACACACACACACACACACACACACACACACACACACACACACACACACACACACACAAACATATATATATATATATATATATTTGTGTGTGTGTGTGTGTGTGTGTGTGTGTGTGTGTGTGTGTGTGTGTGTTTCAGGGAAGATGTTTAATCACCAATAATTGCATGTATTCCATAAGGCATGGCAACGTTTCATGCATTTTTCATATCATCAGGCTAACAGTTTGAAGGAGAATGAATAATGCATGCGAATAATTATTGAATATTGTTATAATGCTGGACTTGTAAAAGCGCCTTCATTGAGGGACTTACAATCAAGAAATATTTGCAAAGGAATCGCATGTGAGAATTACTTTCAGATTCTGTTGGGCGTTGATGAAGGGAAAGAAAGGCCTTCGACCACCTGAATTCGCTTCCTATTGTTGAGGTTGGCCAGTATTGTAGCGCTGTTCACGAGGTCATGTGTCAGGTTCTGTCCGTGTTTTTGGCGAGTGTCGGCCTCTGGTGAGCCGGAATTGAGGCCGCAGGGCAGCCGTCGTGATAAGCTGGGGATGGTTTGGCCAATGTAGATTACGTTGTTGAGATGTGTGCAATCTTGAAGTTGGCATCGCTATTTGTAAACTACATTGGTCAGTTTTAGCTCGGTTGGAAGAAGCTGATCAAGGCGGAATACGCAGTCACCTTCAACGATAAATACACACATACACACACACACACACACACACACACACACACACACACACACGCACACATATATATATATATATATATATATATATATATATATATATATATATATACATATTCTATTATCTGTCTGATCTGATTATTACTTGAGTTACTAGTTATCAGAAATGGTCTGATAAAGGCATGTGCCTTACAAATGCATCACCGGCTGAACAAGCCACGCCCACCGGCGACCTGGAACGGTACAACATTGATAGTAGACTCTAAGGGCGCTGAAATGCCAACACAAATCAATTCGTTGAACGCAGATCGAGTGCTTTGGAGGAAAGAGGTGAAAACAGCCAGCACAAATATATGTTTAAGTAAAGGTTTTCGTTCACAGCTCAGACAATATAATTGGAAGCGCTGTTGCAAAACACATTTGTTCGACTTAAAAAGGGTGAAGATTGAGCCGGGTGCGTCAGGTTGGGCCGGGTCAGGTCAGGCTGGGTCAGATCCGGCCAAGCCATTCATTTGGACTTCCAGATGTTGGTATGCACGAAAAAAAACAATTAGTTGTTAGGAAGTTGCGAGAATGCGGTAAACTGCGCCATGGAGCTTAATCCTGAACTTTGAGCTGCAAGAACATTCTTCATGTATTTCTTTTGGTTGGCCTGGCAAGTCAGGACAATGAAGTATATGCTGGGGTGCAGGCTGTCGGCCAGCTCCATCCGTAGTTTTCGGAACCTGACCGTAAAACAAAGGCGATTTCTCACTTCAATATTGATGATATGCAAACCGAGGACTTAGTCTAACACGGGTACCGGGTGTACAGGCAAACATCACCAATCTCGGTAGGGCCAAGTACCTATAAATATGTGATGACTGTTCAAAATTTCGTTTAGGAACACGTCGAAACCGATTGCATTTAGGAAAATTAAACGGTTGGCACTGAAACAACATAAAATGTTTCCAGTCTGTTTGGAACGTAAAGTTTATTCACAAACAGTTCACGATGATACCACATCGGACGACCGTCACGAACATCCTCAGACCGACCTTGACGGCCCGGGAGAAGCTCACCGTGTCACTGAATGAGACTCACCTCAATCCGTGCGGCTTGGAGGACGCCAAGTTTGGTGTGTTTACCAGCACTCCTTCCCCGGGAGTATCAGAGGCGCCACGGCGAGCCACTCCCACCAGCTCCCTCCCGCCGACTGGCCGTGTCCCACCTCGACACGCACAAGAACCGCGGCAGCGTGCGGCGCGAGCTGGTCCATCAAGGTCAAGGGCGGATCCAGAATACTAATGTGTTGTGTGGGGAGGAGCATTTCCTAGCAGTGACGCCGTTAGTGGAAAATTCGCTGAGCGGGCATGGGATACAATCGATCATACTGAAGCATTTTCGAGCCTTTTCAGCACGGGAGCCACCGAGCCTTTTCCTCTGAAGGTGGTTTGAAAGTGGTTTGAATGTGGCTTCCCCGCAGTGGTTATCGGCCAGAGAATCCCTTGAGTGGGTGAGAGGTGCACTGCAGCATTCCTGCATTTTTCCCGCCGGGTGGGGATGGGGTGGGGGGGGGGGGCACCTTTCCATATGAGGAGTGGGTGGGGGCACATTCCCTCAGTGCCAACCGCCTGTATCCGCCTCTGCTCAGGGTCATAATACGACAGGAGGCCTCCCTTGACAGCCGGTTTGAGGTTGGTGACCAGCGGTGGCGGTGCCATTTTATTAAAAGATCTCCTTCATGGGTGGAGACTTCGAGACGATGTGTATTTCCGAATCACTATTCGAGGAAGTGGCGAAGCCAGGAATCTTCATAGGGTGGGATTGGGCTACGTATCTTGAGGTGAGCTATTTCTCCGGAGGGGAAATCTAGCGTATCTAGCGTATCCGTATCTAGCGTTCTGCAGGGCATGTACTCTCCCCAGGGGTGCCTTTTCTATGAGAGGCGCAGTCGGCTACACACATTCATTGAGCGGGTTGAGGTGCCCTCGAGCCAGGGGTGTCGATTTGTATCCTTTTGTGGGGGCCATGGCCCCACCAATGTTGATCTTGGCCCCCCCCCCCCCAATGCTGATTTGGGCCCCCCCAATAACCTATGCTATTGTATGCTGATAAGAAAGCTAAAGGGGAAAAAATGAAGAACACCATGCTAAGTAGAAACATTGATGTTAACCAGCACATTTTGTACTGAAAAGAAACAGATTTGGATAAGATAGTGGACTGACCCTCCACCTTTTGCTGAAAAATGTACAATTGTGTGCAAAAACAAACAAAATAGCTGGAATTCCCTCCACTGTGGAAGTATAGCTTACATCATAAAATATAAAATGTTGAGATTAGCGATGCGGATGCATTTTAAACCAGATTGTCTGAAAGAAAATCACCTAAGCAACTAAACAACAATTGCATGGTCATACTGATGTTTGTACACACCATCAATGGCAAAACCACATTAATTCCAAATTAATTCACTGATGCTCACATTCACATTAATTCACACTGCCCTTTTAGCTATGTGACTTCACCAGTTATTGAACGATTTTCCCTGTTGGTGAGGATGCTGAATAAACATAAACATACACATCGTCGAATAAAAAATCAGAATTTCTGAGATCCGAAAATATAGTGGGCTAAATCCGATGAGTTTTTTTTTCGGGGGGGGGCTATTGCGTTAGTATATGGCCCCCCCAATGTTTTTAAAAAAAATCGACACCCCTGCCTCGAGCGTCCCTGGAGGGGGAGGGGAGGTGGCGGGGGCTTTTCCAGTTAGATCAGCGCCACATCTCCATTGGGGCATCTGACCAAAGTTCTCTATCTTGGATCAGCGAATGGTTCGAGGTAGGCTTAGACTTGCCCCAGAATATGTGGCGAACGCCACATATTCCGAAACTGAAATGCATAGTGGAGCTGAAATGCTTAGTGGGACCTCAAAGGTATAATGGAGCATGCATGCATGCATGCAATGCATAGTGAAACCCGACTTTTGAGGAGAGGCATTTGCCGGTTATCCCCCATTTGCCGGTTATCCCCCATTTGCCGGTTATCCCCCATTTGCCGGTTATCCCCCATTTGCCGGTTATTTGCCCCCATTTGCCGGTTATCCCCCATTTCCCGGTTATCCCCCATTTGCCGGTTATCCCCCATTTGCCGGTTATCCCCCATTTGCCGGTTATCCCCCATTTGCCGGTTATCCCCCATTCCAGTGCATAGATGTAGCCTTGCTAAAACCACGGCAGTCCTCACAGTCCGCAGTGGTGACGACTACAAGCCGATCCAGGAGGAGAAAAGTATACCGACACGTTCCCTATGCAGTGTAAAGAGGGTCAGCCAAACAGTCCCACTCCCCCTTGGGGCAGGATATATGTCCTTACTGAATACAGCCAACATGTCTTGCTGTCCAAACCGGAGGAAAATATTTGAAATACGTTCTGCCTACGCGACCGCCGCCAGGCACCACTCCCCTCCCCCGCTGAACTCCCCGTCTCCCAATAAACCCACCAATGTTTGGCAGCTTGTTGAAGTTTGCCAAAAACCGTCCGGTTGCCCGTCCCAGCCTGATCCTCCCCACACTTTGAAAGTCAGCTGGATCCGCAATTAGTGACGACACATACATGCACTTTTCGACCTATCGCTTTCAAAATAGGTCTCTTACATCATACATCGGTTAAGTCGGCCACCTCGAGCATCAGCTTCAAATTATACCGTTCAACATTGTGTAAACTGTACTGTAAACTGAATTGGAAATTGTGTCCATACTGTACGGTAAACTGTAAGCAACAATAAGCTACGGTCGACATTTCACAGGCACGAACCACGAGGCAAAGCACCAGTCAGGCAGTGATCCGTGTGTGGTCATCAGCTGTTACTGGCGTCTGTCACACTCCGAGTTACACACACGTGACATGCCAGCCGGACGAGGTAATAACGAGCGCGTGCGTGGTCTTCTCTCCATCAGCTGTTACTGGCGTCTTTCACACTCCGAGTTACACACATGTGACATGCCAGCCGGAGGCGGCAGTGGCGAGGGCGTGAAACGACCGTTGACTAGAGCCTTGCTCTCACGCGACTGGCTCTGTCGGCGCGAGCATTCGGGAGTGGGTCGCACGTTCGTCGAGGTATATGGTGTTATAACCATAAACGACGGTCCACTTCCACACATGCGACACGCGCACGTCTTCATCATGCAAACAAGATATAGGCGGAAACTAAAAATATTTTAAAGCAATTGCAATCTTATTGTTATTATTATTGAGTTGACAAAGGTGGAAGCACGTCGGTGTGGAGCTCCTACTTACCAGATAAGTCGTTGCAGAACCGGGCAGTATACTAGGCTAAACTGTGGATAGGTATTTAGCAATTACTTCTGTGCATATATTTACATAGTTTTTATATCATAAGATTCTTTTTTAACAAGCAGATTAGACTATTTCCACCTAGCGAGGCTGCCCAGCGCCATTTTGTCTTCAGGTTAATGTCTGTCTTTGTCTAGTGTATCAGTGTTTTCAGCTATTTATTTCATTTTGGCAGTTGTTAAGCGAGTGATTTCTTCTTTCTTTAAAACCACAGTCAACATTCTGCACAGAGATTACCTTGTAAGTGCTGCATAGTTAGGAACTAGCATACAGCTAAGCTTTGTCAGTTATTGTGCTCTGCTCTGTTATTTTGTAAATCATTTTGCAACAAGTTACTTTTCAATCAAAATCTAGGAATAAGCTGCAGCCTTTAGGATGGTTAATACCAGGATGCAGGCACTAGAGGAGGAGGTTATGGCCCTTAAGGCAGAGCTTTCCAAGCTCAACGCTTCCCTTGCGAATACCTGTGCTGCGACACATAGGGGTCAATCTGTAGCAGGGGCATCCTACGCCCAGGTGGTCACAGGCCACCAGGTAACTGAAGCTTCCCCTGCTGTGGAGGTGGCAGGGATATCTGAAGAGAGAAGTATTACTAGTGAACAGAAGATTTCTAGTTGTAGCTCACAGGAGGGGCAGTGGTTTAAAGTCAGGGGTGGAGGATTTGGAGGCGTGAGCCTAAGCAAGGGGGCAGTGAGTGGCAGGTGGTAGGTGGTAGGAGTGGGAGGCAACCTAGGCAAGCAACTCAACAGGCAGGTGTAGTAACATCAAATAGGTTCCAGGCATTGGAGGACTGACCCCAGGATAGCAGCAAGGAGAAAGTGCTAGTCGTAGGTGACTCTCGTGTGCGGCATTTAGATAGGGTATTCTGTAAAGGTCGTAGGGGCAGGAGGTGCATCACCAGGCCTGGTGCCAAGGTCAAAGACCTGGTCCCAGTGGTGGCACAGGCCACCAGTGAGAACCAGTTTAGCGCAGTTGTAGTGCAGGTAGGAGTGAATAACATAGGTCCTGCTAGGAGTGAGGAGCTGCTGTATGACTACAGGGCCCTTCTGGCCACACTGAAGCAAAGCAATAGCAGAGTTATTGTGACAGCTATTCTGCCTAGGGCTGGAGTCTCCCCTGATTGGAGCTCTAGGGCACTGGCAGCCAAGGCCATGATAGGTAGCCTCTGCAATGAGTTAGGTTTGACCTTTGTTGACAAGTGGTGCAGGTTTTATGGCTCATGGGACCTCTATCAGAGGGATGGCCTGCACTTCTCCGAGAAGGGGGTGCAAGTGTTAAGCAAAGTATATGAACATGTCCTTCAGGGAAACTAGATAATGGGGTGGGGAGGGAAAAAGTGGCATTGCCATCTCAGGGATATGCCAATAGTGACAGGATAGGCAATATAACCTCACAGTCAGCAAATAGGGATAGCAGTAGATCAAGGGGGCAGAGTGGTAGCTCATCCAGAGATGATAGAGCTACTCAACATGAAAAAGCCAAAGAGGGTTATGGAACTTTTGTTAAGTGTATGATGCTTAACGCTCAGAGCATTCGATCCAAATTTGATGAGTTCAGGTTGTTGCGGACGCCGTGTTCAACCGCTAGTGGTGGACTGTATATATGTGGGTGGCGCCCTGCAGCATTGGGTAGAATGGCCAAGAGGCCTAAAGAGAATGGTATAGAAGAGAGAGCGAGGGAGAAGTAAGCGGGAATAACATGTGAAAGGAAATTAATTGAATAACAATAGGAAAAAGGAACAAATAATTGCAATGTGAGAGGTCGGAAAGATGTGTGATGGGAGAATGTAAAAAAATAATCGAAGTACATAAATAAAGGTGGACGTAATAATAGAGGTTGTAGGTTAGAGCTTTCCAATTCAAGAGAGACAAAGGAACTCTCCAATTCAAGAGAACAGTGGCCTAATCAAGAACACTCAAATTCAAGAGTGAAGGAACCCTCCAATTCAAGAGATCAGTGGCATTAGGAAATGAAGGAGTACGAACAACGTGGAAAGAAAGCAGGAAAACAGAGTCAGGCACGGTGACCCAGCCGTGACGAGCAGTGCTGCGCGTGGTTCCTCAATTCACTTCCACTGATCACTCACTGTTCCACTTATCACTTCAACACTCGCTCAAAGTATTCATTTCTATATTGGCGACGGCGAGACGGCAGAGGTGCAGTGCACCTGACGAAGACGACAGAAGAAGAGAGCGAGGCGGGTGGGGAGGGGGGAGTGATTTTTTTAGGCGTGCCGGACCATGAAGGTCATTGGCGCCGCCTTTAAAGCGAGTACGTTACATGTCTGTCTATAAAGCGAGCGTGTGTGATCAAAGTGCAGGCAAGTGGACATTTACGTTAAGGAATTTTGCGTTAGTTTGTGTGATATTTTAGGTGCTGAAGGCGAGGGTCTGGGCTGGGGACAGTTCCCTGATATCTAAATGGTTCAGTTTTACTTTATTCCACCACAAAATAATTTGTAGTTTTGGGTGGGGTTGGGGGTGTTGTGAGAGTGACGAGAAGTTGATTTTGCCAGGGTGCCGGCTTTAGCCTACTCTTATCGAAGAGCACCGAGGGATCTTTAACGTGCGAACATGGAGGTAATTGTTCACACCGCCTATCACGCCGGCTGCCGCGTTTTAGTTGTTAGTAGCGGGTTAGTCTAAGCATGCCATGCAGGGTTGTTGGGTTAGTTGGGTTAGTACGGTGTTTTGCAATTCGGCTCTTCTATGTCCGCTGTACCTCTGGGTAGCCGTTTACGTTATGAGTTGCTAGGCAAATCGGCTCATGTACGTCCGATGGCTCCTTGGGTAGTCGTTTTACGTTACGCTAATTTTTATTTTTATTTATGTTATGTTTTCCTAAAGCAAGTCGGTTCATCTACTTCCGACGGCACCGCAAGGTAGCCATTTATTTCTAATTGAGAAGCACATCGGCTCATGTACGTCCGATACCATGCGGGGATGGCAATTTACGTGTTTCCTTCGAGTGTTTCGCGGTCATGCATTGCGAGTTGATGTGAGTGTTGGTGGTGTGGTGCCTACAATGCTCCTGCTAGTTGTGTGGCATGCAGATATTCAAATAGCAATTGAAGGAGTTCTGGGTGGTTGTCACCGAGAAGCGATGGAAGCGATAGGGTGATGCCCTCTTTTGGCAGAATGCCTTAAGTGGTTGTCTTTGGGAGCTAAAGCTACTACAGTCTAGCAGGATGTGGCTTATGCTTAACGTGGTGTTGCAGGTGCCGCAGTGTGGTGTTGTGTATTGGTCACCCTCTAATTGAGGCTGTGTTAGTTTTGTGCAACCGGTTCTAAGTCTAGTGAGGATGACCTCTTTTTGTCGGTGAGATTGATTTGATGAGTTCCATGTACCTATTGTTGGTTTGATGGCGTGGGTGTAGTTGGATTTGTGTTGTGTTGAGTTGTGTTGTGTCCATTTGCTCTGTTGATGTTGGCGAATGTGGCGTTGTAAGAGTGCTTTGCAGTCGTCTACCGAATATTCCATGCTAGGGTAAATGTTCAATGCTAAGGCTTGCTTTGCGAGCCGGTCTGCTTCTTCGTTACCTCGGATGTTGGCGTGGCCCGGAATCCAGAGGAAGGAATAGTTCATATTTACGTTATGGGCCACGAGTTGTTGGATTCTATCAATGAAGTGATGTGGACAGTCGTGGGTGTTAGTAATTGACTGGAGGACAGATTTAGAGTCTGAGCAAATTACTACGTTTCTAGCTTTCCGTCTCATGAGAATGGTGATAGCGGCCAAAATGGCCATTGCTTCAGCGGAGTAGATGGACAAGTTATCCGGTAGACGCTTTGAAAGTCTGAGACCTGGTCCAGTGATGCCGATGCCTACCTTTGCCTCGTGTTTCGACCCATCCGTGAATACCAGTGATTTTTGTTTGTTGTCATCGGTGAACTTGTGGAAGAGGCCAATAATTTCCGCCGATGTGATAGTGGATTTCTTTTCCGAGATCAAGTACTCGACCTTTGGTTAACTGAAAGTCCAAAATGGCCTAGTGGGCGGTCGAGTTGCAGTGGATGGCATTGCGAAGTTTAGATCTGAGAGAGCCGTGGAAATTTGAATGCTGTATGGTGGAAGCTTGCGCGCCAATCGGCTCTTGTCGTATCTATTAGGCGTAAAGCAGCGCTGTGCTGGATGATTTTTGATGGACTTGACTTTGATGTGGTAGCAGCACAGCTGTTGTGTCCTCCGGTCGTGGAGTGGGGACGTGTTTGAGTCCACTAGTAGACTGGCTATCGGTGTGGTGCGTAGGGCACCTGTGGCTACTCTGATGCAGCTGTTTTGGATGATTTCTAATTTTCGGCTCTGGCTTTCTGAAATGGTGGCAAAAATGATGCTGTTGTATTATAGGATGGGTCGTATGATTGATGTGTTCAGTCGCAGTAGTGTTTTCTTGTCTCCGCCACAGTCTGTGCCTGCAAGTGCTCGGAGTATGTTGACGCGCTTCGCACATCGCTTTGAGATGGTGGTGATGTGGGTGTTGAAACTGAGTTTTTCGTCTAAATGTACTCCTAAGAACTTGAAGCATTTTACCTGTTCGATGGCTTTGCCATCGATTTTAAGTAAAGTTTTGGGTGTTGGGCGAAGACGACTATATGTGACGGTGGCCGATTTTTCTGCGGACAGGATTAGGCCCCAAGCTTTGCACCACTTTGCAATGTGGTCTAGTCCTGCTTGAATGCTTTTTTTCAGCTTTAAGGAAGCATTGTGATGTTGTCCAAATGGCTATGTCGTCCACGAAAAGTGAGTACTGAAGTGAAGTGTCAGTGTGGTCAGCAAGTATGTCGTTGATCATGATGATGAAGAGGCTCGGTGAGAGCACGCTCCCCTGAGCCAGGCCCTGCTCCTGTGTTGTGGTGTTTGATGTGACACTGCCGCATCGGACCTTAAGGGTCCTGTCTCTAAGGAAGTTGAGAATAAAGTGTGCCATGTGTCCGCGTAGGCCAATCTTGTGTAGTTTGTGTGCCAATGCAGATTTGTGTACTCGGTCAAATGCGGGAGTGATGTCCAAGTAGGCAGCTACTGTTGTGCGTTTGATGCGTAGACCACTTTTTATGTCATGCACGAATCTAATGAGATTGTCTGTGGTTGATTTTTGACGCTGGAAGCCGCGCTGAAATTCGTCGAGCAGGTCGTTGTGTTTCAGAAATTGCCTCAATCGTGTGTTGACCATGCGTTCGACTAACTTGCTAGCACAGCCAGTGAGTGAGATGGGTCTATATCCTTTTGTGGTGGAGTGATCTTTGTGCGGCTTAGGCAATGGAATGACTACGCTCTCTCGCCAGGATGCGGGAAACGTGTCGCTTTCGTACAGTTCATTTATGGCCGCTAGTAGGTACGTTAGAGAGTTTTTGCTAAGCCGTTTAAGAAACTGGTAATGGATGTCGTCCGGCCCAACCGACGTGTTTCCACACTTGCTGAGGGCAAGGTGTAATTCGTGCATAGTAAACGACTGATTGTAGATCTCTCTATTGCTAGAGCTGAAATTTGCTTTGGAGGCAAGGGCGTCTAGAGCGCTTACTATAGTGGTGTCGTAGTTGCTGTTGCCAGATACGCTGGCGTAGTGTAGGTTAAAGTGGTCTACGACTTGTTGTGGGTCAGTGATGTGCTGTCCATTCACCGTCAGCTGGGGGAATGGGCCTGGTGGTTGGCGTTTCAGGTTGAAACGTTTCATCAGGCCCCATATTCTGCCGGTAGGGGTGAACCTATTGAATTGAGAAGCAAAAGACTGCCAACTGTTTTGTCGCGCTGTTCGAATTGTGTACCGGCAGTGTTTTTGAGATTGTCTGTATGCTGAGAGGTGTGCTTCGCACACGCATCTTTTGAATTGTTTGTGGGCACGGCGCCGTGCTGCGATTGCCCTTTGACAGTCCGGAGTCCACCATGGCGTAGATGCCTTTTCCTAGGTTTGTTACTTTTTAGGACTGAGTCTCGTGCTGCTGAGCTGATGGCCCTTAGTATTGTCTTGATCTTACTGGTCTCTGGAGTTGTTAGGTTGAGGTCCACCTGTTCCTCGAATTTAGCCCAGTCCGCTCTTTTCAAGTTCCAAGATTGTCTAAATAGCTTTGTGTGGTGGATAGCGTCCGTGCTGAGCCTAATTGAGATTGGGTAGTGGTCGCTGAGCCCGGGAACGTCCGAAACTGACCAGTCAAAAAGTGAGCTAAGTCGTTGGGAGCAGCACGTTAAGTCAATGCAACTGTCCGATCCTCCTAAGGTCGGGTTGTAGCGGGTGGCGGCCCCAGTGATAAGAAGTACTAGGTTGTGGTCCGAAATAAACTGTTGAATTTCGCGTCCTCTAGTGTCAGTATGGTCGCTTCCCCAGGAGCGGTGTTTAGCATTTAAGTCTCCCATAAGGAGAACTGGTGGAGGGGCCTGAAGCAGCAAGTCGCTCAGCTCCTGTGGTGTGGGGGTTTTAGCTGACGGCGAGATGTATAGTGAAATGACTGTGGTTTGGCAATGGGCAATTTTGAGGCTGACTGCTACGCAATTCAGGGGAGTATTTAACGTTACTCGACGGTGAGGTATGCTGTTTGAAAT